>JAVKPL010010762.1:0-27500 GCA_032173675.1 Gastrolobium villosum
TTGGAATGGTTGCACTTGATACGTCAGATTTTCCTTTAGTTCTACTTCTTCCGGCTGTAATACGTGAGATGGATCAGAGAGGTACCTACGTAGCTGTGACACATGAAATACATTGTGAATTCCTGACAAATTGGGTGGTAAGGCCAACCGGTATGCAGACTCTCCAATCCGGTCCATAATCAGATACGGTCCTAAGTACCGTGGACTTAACTTCTTTACTCCCATTCTCCTTCCGAGTCCCGATGTAGGTGTGATTCTCAAAAATACATGGTCTCCGACTTCGAAAGATAGAGGCTTATGACGCTTGTCGTAATAACTCTTCTGTCTGGCCTGAGCCCGCTGCATATTCTCCCGAATCTTCTTTACTTGTTCGGATGTTTCTTGAATTAGATCAGGTCCTAACATACTTCGCTCACCCACTTCAGTCCAGCATAAAGGGGATCTACACTTCCTCCCATACAAAGCTTCGTACGGTGCCATCTGAATACTGGAGTGGTAACTGTTGTTGTAGGCAAACTCAATCAACGAAAGATAACTATCCCAGCTGCCTCCTAACTCCAAAACACACGCTCGCAACATGTCCTCTAAGGCTTGAATGGTGCGTTCCGTCTGGCCATCGGTCTGCGGATGATAAGCAGTACTCAACCTTAATTGGGTCCCTAATGCTCTTTGAAAGGATTCCCAAAACTTAGATGTAAACTTGGGATCACGATCACTGACAATACTCGTAGGAACTCCGTGCAGCTTCACAATCTCCTGCAGATAGATTCTGGCAAGCCTCTCTGTATCATATGTGGTTCTAACACGTAAGAAATGAGCTGACTTCGTTAAACGATCAACAATCACCCAGACAGAGTCATATCCTTCTCGCGTCCGAGGAAGTCCAACTACAAAATCCATCGAAATACTGTCCCACTTCCATTCGGGAATCTCCAAAGGTTGAAGGAGTCCCGACGGTTTCTGATGTTCGTACTTCACCTTCTGACAAGTTAAGCACCGAGATACATACTCAGCAATATCACGCTTCATACCCGGCCACCAAAACGAGGTCTTCAAATCATGGTACATCTTCGTGGATCCAGGATGAACTGCGTACTTACCCTTGTGAGCCTCCTGTAAAACTTCTTGCTTCAACTCTACATTTGGCACCACCAGCCGTCCTTGAAATCTCCAAACATCATTCTCATCCTTTACAACATCTTGGTTACCAACCAAGTCACGGACTAACTCTTCATCTTTCTGAGCCTCCTTGATTCTACTGATCAATTCATTCTCCACCTTTATATTCCCCAATCTTATGCTCTTCCCTCTCTCGTCTACCGATAAATTCAAGTCTCGAAAGGCCTCAAACAATTTCAGCTCTTCTATCATCAGAGTTGCAGTGTGCAATGTTTTCCTGCTCAGGGCGTCAGCTACCACGTTTGCCTTTCCTGGGTGGTATTTAAGTTCAAAATCGTAGTCCTTCAAAAATTCCATCCACCGCTTGCCGCATATTCAGCTCCTTCTGGTCGAACAAGTACTTCAAACTCTTATGATCGCTGAACACGTCAAACTGCGAACCATACAAGTGGTGCCTCCAGATTTTAAGTGCGAACACTATAGCTGCTAACTCCAAATCGTGCGTAGGATAATTTTCTTCGTGAGGCTTAAGTTGTCGAGATGCGTAAGCTACTGCCATACGGTCCTGCATCAACACGCATCCAAGTCCTTTCAGTGACGCATCACAGTATACTTCGAACTTTCGAGTAGGATCCGGAATCGTGAGTACGGGAGCACTCGTCAATCTGCTCTTCAGTTCCAAGAAACATTCTTCACAAGCTTCAGTCCACTCAAAAGGCTTGTCCTTCCGAGTGAGACGTGTGAGCGGTTGCACAATCTGAGAGAAATTCTGGATGAACCTTCGATAATATCCAGCCAGTCCTAAGAAACTTCTTACTTCAGTGACAGACTTGGGTCGTTCCCAATTCATAACAGCTTCAACCTTGCTGGGGTCCACCGCGATACCTTCTGATGAAATGACATGGCCCAGAAACTGGACCTCTTTAAGCCAAAACTCGCACTTCGACCATTTCGCGTACAACTGCTTCTCCTTCAAGATTTGCAAGACAATCCTCAGATGTTCCGCGTGCAGCTCTTCATTAGCCGAGTAAATCAGGATATCGTCGATAAACACAATTACGAACTGATCAAGAAACGGGCGGAAGATGCGGTTCATGTAGTCCATGAATACCGCTGGAGCGTTCGTAAGTCCGAATGGGATCACCTGATATTCGTAGTGCCCATAACGAGTCCTAAAAGCGGTTTTCGGAATATCCTCCGGTTTGACCCGGATCTGATGGTATCCCGATCGTAAATCTATCTTGGAAAAGACTCTGGCTCCTCTCAGCTGGTCCATCAAGTCGTCGATCCTCGGTAGCGGATACTTATTCTTCACCGTTACTTTGTTCAGCTGGCGGTAATCTACACATAGACGTAAGCTTCCATCCTTCTTCTTAATCAAGATAGCTGGAGCACCCCATGGGGAAGTACTCGGTCTGATGAATTCCTTTGCCAAAAGCTCTTCTATCTGCTTCTTCAACTCGCGAAGTTCCAACGGCGCCATGCGATACGGGGCAATGGAGATTGGTCCAACTCCAGGAACAAGTTCGATCGAAAATTCTATTTCCCTATGAGGAGGCAATCGAGGTATTTCATCCGGGAATACCTCCTCGAATTCTCTAACTACAGGTACATTCTGAATTTGATTGTCAGCCGAGGTCTCAGCCTCGATCGACAAAAGATACCCTGCTGCTCCCTTGCGGAGCTCTTTCCTAACTTGCAATAAGGAAATGAGAGAGAAAGGTTGAAAATTACCATCTTTCGCAGGAACAACGACTTTCCCCGCTCGACAGTCCAAAGTTATCCCGTTTTCCGTCAACCAGTCCATACCGATAATCACATCGAAGTTGAATACCGGCAGGACCACCAAGTTAACTGTATATGTGTTCCCTTCATACTGCAAGGTAACACCTCTGCAGATCTCTGAGGCTGTGCACGATCCTCCCGTAGGTGTGCTGATGTGTAACTCATAAGGTAACGGGGTTGGGGTGATGCCTATTCTCAAGGCAGTATGCTTTGCCATAAAAGAGCCAGACGCTCCAGAATCAAAGATAACAGAAATTGGATGACCATTCAAAGTGACATTACCTTTGATCAGGTTGGGAAACTTCTGCGCTTCATTTGCATCCAATGTGAACACCCGTGCTTGCGGAGGCTGTTGATCGGCGTTCTGGGGGCACTTGTAAGCAAAATGACCTTGCTGGCCGCATCTGAAGCATGCATTGTTGTTCTTGCGACAGACTCCAAAGTGATTCTTTCCACATGTGGCACAAACAGTCGCGCCCTGACGTCCAGTCGACGATTGACCCACCGTAAAGTTTCTTTTAAAATTTCCAGGTCGTGCCTGCAACTGCGTACCTCTGCCTCGACCCCTACCAGGTGCCGTCCTGAAGAATCTGCCTGCTCGATTTCCTCCGTGGAATTGTGGTGGTGGCTTGTTCAAGTTCTTGGCCTCCAGAATGATTCCTTCTGCCTGACGACTCTGGTTGATGAGTTCCGGAAGTGTACGATTAGCCGTCGTTAAGATGAGCTTGCGGATTTCCGGATGTAATCCGCTTTCGAACTTCTCCACCTGCCATTCTTCATCATAAATGTTCCGGTCAAAGTTGGCGTACTCGATCAGCTGCCCAAATTTAGCAATATACTCATTGACCGTCATGTTGTCCTGCCGGAGTGACAGCAGTTCAGTGTGCTTCATCCTTCTCATTGCCTTAGGAAAATACTTATCCAGAAATACTTGTCTGAACACGGCCCATGTTAGTTCCACGTCCTGAGCTCTCAGCAGAGCCCTCGCACCAGTCCACCATGTTAAAGCTTCTCCCATCAGCTGGTACGACGCGTAATCAGTCTTCTGCGCTTCCGGGCATGCCATGCGTTCAAAGATATGCTCGATCATCTGCAGCCACTTTGCTGCAGCCTCAGGGTTGTCCTCACCCTCAAAGGTAGGTGGTTGGAAGTTGCGGAAGTCTTTCAACCTCCGACGGGCAATTTCTTCTGCATTTTCATGCAGTGGGGGTTGGTTCTGATTCTGTTGCCTATGATCGCGCCATTCTTGGCTCATATTCTGGATAAACGTTGCCAGTCCCCCAATGGTAGTGATAAGATCCTCTTCCGCATCGCCAGTCCTTCCCCGAGTTGAACCGCGACCACCTGCCATGATTCTGCACTCACAATATCAGGAAATGAGTTGATCAGGCTCACCGCAAGTTATTCATGGCAGCAGTCCCAAGTAGGTACTCGGGTTCAATTCGGACAAGTTAGCTATGCATCCGTGTCTTATCACAGAACAGTCTAAACAATCTAACTATCCTAGCTAACATATACTTAAACTATAGCACATTAAGACAGTCAATCAGCAGATAAACACAAACAACAATCAATTCAATCAAACACAAGCAAATCCATGGACCAAACTGCTCTGATACCAATTAGTGTAACGCCCTCCCTTGTATGCATCCAAGAGAGTCGTTTGCTAAGCGGAATTAGAGTCGTTAACGTCACATGAGCTAACAAAGCAGTATACACATCCGTATAAAAATTTCAGCACTTAAATTCTTTTCACAAAGGTTTTCCAAAATAGCCATTGTTCATAAAAGTTCAAGCTAACATAATTAAGATAAAGACTACAGTCATCCAAAAGTACCAAAACATTAATCATTACAGTTATCCATTTAAACAAACAGCAACACGGATAATCCACGCATCAGCACTCAACAGCAAAATATTACTCCTTCAAATGCTCTTGCGTCCTCCTGCCATTTTGGAAAAATAGCAGCCCCGAAGGGGTGAGAATAATCCCAGTAGTGTGGCAATAAAACCAGTAATATAACAGTATTAACTAGGCACAAAATCATAAACAGTCACTTCAACATATCCTTGTTCCTTTTCCTTTTCATTTTATCATATTCATATATTGCGTATATAACGCCTTTCCTTTGCGCTTTTAGCACCGTCGTGCGCGCACTTCACAGTGGAATCAATTATACCCTTGGCACCTGAGCTCCATGTGGATTCCAACTGTGGGCCTATGCGGACTGATGCCAAGTGTCCCATACCCCGGTACCTTGGGGATGCCTATATGATGCTTGCTCATACACATGGTCCTGTACATAACTATTCTAAAACAAGGCCTATATGATTCTGATACATGCATGTCATGCTATGCTTTCACACACACAAAGCGTAAAAATGCGGTATGATGTAAGGTGCATGCATATATACCTTTCATATGCGTTATGCTGCCACATAACGTCTTTACCTCATAATCATATAGCCCTCAGGCACATTTTAGGCAGTTTCCTTTCATCATAATGGAACATAATATTTTTACGGCATATGGAGCATCATGTTACAATTCTATACCAGTAGTCAATAGTCACATTAGGCATCATCGCCTGACACTTACCTTTGCGTGCCTTAAATATTACCAAACAGCAGCGAAGTATCTCACTTCTTAAGCGCACCTAAATCAATTTCAACTAATCATTTACAGTGGCTATTTACAGCAAAACAGTGAACATACAGCAGTGTTTACAGCAGCAAAACAGTGAACATACAGCAGTGTTTACAGCAGCAAAACAGTGAACATACAGCAGTGTTTACAGCAGCAAAACAGTGAACATACAGCAGTGTTTACAACAGCAAAACAGTGAACATACAGCAGTGTTTACAGCAGCAAAACAGTGAACATACAGCAGTGTTTACAGCAGCAAAACAGTGAGCATACAGCAGCAAAACAGTGACGTTTTAAACAGAAACAGTGACGTTTTTAAAACAGAAACAGTGGCACTTTGAACTTCCAAAACAGTGGCATAAATCTTGGTTTTTGGACATTGAAACAGTGGCATATTATGGATTAAAACAGTGGCATTTTATGCATACAAACAGTGGCATAGAATGACTAAAACAGTGGCATATTATGCATAAAAACAGTGGCATATGATGACTAAAACAGTGGCATATTATGCATAAAAACAGTGGCATATGATGACTAAAACAGTGGCCTTTTATGCATAAAAACAGTGGCATTTTAAGCATGGAAACAGTGGCATTTCATGACTAAAACAGTGGCATTTTATGCATAGAAACAGTGGCATTTGATGAGTAAAACAGTGGCATTTCATGACTAAAACAGTGGCATTTTATGCATAGAAACAGTGGCATTTGATGAGTAAAACAGTGGCATTTCATGCAGGGAGCACTAAAACAGTGACATATATGTGCAGAAACAGTGGCATGTAATGTGCAAAACAGTGACATATATGTGCAGAAACAGTGCAGAAACAGTGGCATGTATGTGCAGAAACAGTGGCATATAATGTGCAGAAACAGTGGCATATATGTGCAGAAACAGTGGCATGTATGTGCAGAAACAGTGGCATATATGTGCAGAAACAGTGGCATGTAATGTGCAGAAACAGTGGCATATATGTGCAGAAACAGTGGCATGTAATGTGCAGAAACAGTGGCATAAAAGGGTGACTTTGAGGAACCGAAACAGTGGGCATTTCACCTTCAAAACAGTGGCACATCAAACCGAAACAGTGGCACATTTCTTCTTCAAAACAGTGGCATATCCATACAAGAAATAGTGGCATAAGCTTAAACATAACCATAAGATTTTTATGCATACAAATCATCATGAAATGACTCCATACTTATACTTTAATCATGCTCAACCAAGGATCCAAAGCAACACATATACAAGGAGACATTCAAGCATACATACATGGCTACACAAAGAAAGAGTTCTAAGTTCAAAGCCTACCTCTTGTAGCACACCCTTCAAAGTCAAGAATCACACACCACCTTCTAGCTTCACTACACAACAAGTCCTTACTTCCTATGGTGATCTATGCGCATGAATGGTGAGGAGGGCACCTTAGGACAGCTTCCAAGAGGAGAAACTCACACTCCACTTGTGTCTAGGCCACGGTTTTAAGGTGAGGGAAGGAGGGAGTTGGCTTGGTCTTTCTTCCTCCTAAGGTTCTTGCAATGCTAAGCTAGAGTGTGTGGGAGAGGGGGAGGAGTTGGCTGCACAAGTAGATGGGGGCAGCCCCTCTTGTGCGCAAATTTAAAGGGAGAAGGGAGGAGGTTGCAATGATTTAACATCATGGTAAAAATCTGATTGCTTGAAGAAGTGGGGCTGCACACAAGGGTTGAACAAGTAAGGAGCTTGCTTCTAGCATACTCTAGGCACATGCAAAAGGGGTGGAAGAGATAGGTTCAGATCTGAGTTAGTGTTATAAGTCAGAATTTTCTCATACAAAAGACCAAACTATGCGCATAGGTGAGGGTGTGAGGGAGGTTCACTAAGTCAACAAGTAATTCAACTAGGTGGCAGCCAAAAATCTGCATTTTAGGCAGCCTTGGTGCGCAATGATGAGGGGAAAGAGGTGCATCATGAGTGTAGATTTGTGACAGCCCAAGTTCAGATTTTGGAGCTGCACAAAATGATGAAAATGCAGCCAAAAATCTTCTCATGATGCATGTGAAAACAAGGCAGGTTTGGCTCAGGATGGGCTGCAAAAAGCTTGCCAAAAATCTGCACAAAACAGTCTCATGATGGAGGGTGTAAGTGGTTCTCCAAGTCAACAAGTTATGCAGTTTGTGACACAAGAAAAATCTGCACCAAGGTCCCTCCATGTGCGCCTAAATGGGGAAATATGCAGCCTAAAATCATGCTCAAAGGTCCATGTGTCTTCCATGCAATGAGGTTTAAATCAAGTGATGCATAAACAAGGTGAGGTGGCGGTTTAACAAGAGAAAATGGCAGCTTACTAAGTCCTAATCACTTCTCCTTTGTGCGCATGAAAGAGTGGGAATTATCCTTGTCATGTGAGAGTTACTTGATACACAAGACACCTTAGTTGGACAAGGCTTAGGGGAGATAAGGGTGGACACAACCTTGGGCTGAATTAGCTTGATCCAAGTGCCATCCTTGGGCCATTTGGCCACACACACAAAAGGATCCAATCACAAATCCAATAGTAACAAGTCCACACACTCACTAGCCCACATCCAAACACTAATGCCTTCACATTACTCATAAGATTAAATTCACATGTCTACATATGTAACTTCCTATGATTTAATTTAATTAATTACCTTAGTCTTATCCAAGGATAAAGGTCAACCAATTCACAAGCCATTACACAAAAACCATACATCCGAATTCTACACATGTACATATAGCATATAGTACCTATGTATTTTACTAATTATGCGGGATGTTACAAATAGTGCTTGAAATTGTCGGGATGAATTAATGAGTTAGTTATGTAATCGGATGTGGAGGCTGTTATCGTCGGGGAGTTATGTTATTCGGATATGCGATGGTGGCCAGTTATAAAGTAATGGCTGTAGAAATGCTCGCGGAGACGTCATCATCTATGTTATGGCAGCGCGCAATCACGGCGATGCTCCGGCACCGCGCGCTCCGGCACCGCGCGCTCGTGTGGCGTCGGCCTGTGGGAGGATTGCGATGCGGGATCGGCCCGTGTTAATAAAGTTAGTTATAAAGTAATGAGGCTGTTATGTGTGGAGTTATGTTATTCATATCAATGATTAATGAGTCAGTTATAAAGTAATGAGGCTGTTACGTGTGGAGTTATGTTATTCAGATCAATGAAGAGGATTGCGATGCGGGATGAAACTTGGATGATATTAATGAGTTAGTTATAAAGTAATGAGGCTGTTATGTGTGGAGTTATGTTATTCATATCAATGATTAATGAGTCAGTTATAAAGTAATGAGGCTGTTACGTGTGGAGTTAAGTTATTCAGATCAATGAAGAGGATTGCGATGCGGGATGAAACTTGGATGATATTAGTGAGTTAGTTATAAAGTAATGAGGCTGTTATGTGTGGAGTTATGTTATTCATATCAATGATTAATGAGTCAGTTATAAAGTAATGAGGCTGTTACGTGTGGAGTTATGTTATTCAGATCAATGAAGAGGATTGCGATGCGGGATGAAACTTGGATGATATTAATGAGTTAGTTATAAAGTAATGAGGCTGTTATGTGTGGAGTTATGTTATTCATATCAATGATTAATGAGTCAGTTATAAAGTAATGAGGCTGTTACGTGTGGAGTTATGTTATTCAGATCAATGAAGAGGATTGCGATGCGGGATGAAACTTGGATGATATTAATGAGTTAGTTATAAAGTAATGAGGCTGTTATGTGTGGAGTTATGTTATTCATATCAATGATTAATGAGTCAGTTATAAAGTAATGAGGCTGTTACGTGTGGAGTTATGTTATTCAGATCAATGAAGAGGATTGCGATGCGGGATGAAACTTGGATGATATTAATGAGTTAGTTATAAAGTAATGAGGCTGTTATGTGTGGAGTTATGTTATTCATATCAATGATTAATGAGTCAGTTATAAAGTAATGAGGCTGTTACGTGTGGAGTTATGTTATTCAGATCAATGAAGAGGATTGCGATGCGGGATGAAACTTGGATGATATTAATGAGTTAGTTATAAAGTAATGAGGCTGTTATGTGTGGAGTTATGTTATTCATATCAATGATTAATGAGTCAGTTATAAAGTAATGAGGCTGTTACGTGTGGAGTTATGTTATTCAGATCAATGAAGAGGATTGCGATGCGGGATGAAACTTGGATGATATTAATGAGTTAGTTATAAAGTAATGAGGCTGTTATGTGTGGAGTTATGTTATTCATATCAATGATTAATGAGTCAGTTATAAAGTAATGAGGCTGTTACGTGTGGAGTTAAGTTATTCAGATCAATGAAGAGGATTGCGATGCGGGATGAAACTTGGATGATATTAATGAGTTAGTTATAAAGTAATGAGGCTGTTATGTGTGGAGTTATGTTATTCATATCAATGATTAATGAGTCAGTTATAAAGTAATGAGGCTGTTACGTGTGGAGTTAAGTTATTCAGATCAATGAAGAGGATTGCGATGCGGGATGAAACTTGGATGATATTAATGAGTTAGTTATAAAGTAATGAGGCTGTTATGTGTGGAGTTATGTTATTCATATCAATGATTAATGAGTCAGTTATAAAGTAATGAGGCTGTTACGTGTGGAGTTATGTTATTCAGATCAATGAAGAGGATTGCGATGCGGGATGAAACTTGGATGATATTAATGAGTTAGTTATAAAGTAATGAGGCTGTTATGTGTGGAGTTATGTTATTCATATCAATGATTAATGAGTCAGTTATAAAGTAATGAGGCTGTTACGTGTGGAGTTATGTTATTCAGATCAATGAAGAGGATTGCGATGCGGGATGAAACTTGGATGATATTAATGAGTTAGTTATAAAGTAATGAGGCTGTTATGTGTGGAGTTATGTTATTCATATCAATGATTAATGAGTCAGTTATAAAGTAATGAGGCTGTTACGTGTGGAGTTAAGTTATTCAGATCAATGAAGAGGATTGCGATGCGGGATGAAACTTGGATGATATTAATGAGTTAGTTATAAAGTAATGAGGCTGTTATGTGTGGAGTTATGTTATTCATATCAATGATTAATGAGTCAGTTATAAAGTAATGAGGCTGTTACGTGTGGAGTTATGTTATTCAGATCAATGAAGAGGATTGCGATGCGGGATGAAACTTGGATGATATTAATGAGTTAGTTATAAAGTAATGAGGCTGTTATGTGTGGAGTTATGTTATTCATATCAATGATTAATGAGTCAGTTATAAAGTAATGAGGCTGTTACGTGTGGAGTTAAGTTATTCAGATCAATGAAGAGGATTGCGATGCGGGATGAAACTTGGATGATATTAATGAGTTAGTTATAAAGTAATGAGGCTGTTATGTGTGGAGTTATGTTATTCATATCAATGATTAATGAGTCAGTTATAAAGTAATGAGGCTGTTACGTGTGGAGTTATGTTATTCAGATCAATGAAGAGGATTGCGATGCGGGATGAAACTTGGATGATATTAATGAGTTAGTTATAAAGTAATGAGGCTGTTATGTGTGGAGTTATGTTATTCATATCAATGATTAATGAGTCAGTTATAAAGTAATGAGGCTGTTACGTGTGGAGTTATGTTATTCAGATCAATGAAGAGGATTGCGATGCGGGATGAAACTTGGATGATATTAATGAGTTAGTTATAAAGTAATGAGGCTGTTATGTGTGGAGTTATGTTATTCATATCAATGATTAATGAGTCAGTTATAAAGTAATGAGGCTGTTACGTGTGGAGTTATGTTATTCAGATCAATGAAGAGGATTGCGATGCGGGATGAAACTTGGATGATATTAATGAGTTAGTTATAAAGTAATGAGGCTGTTATGTGTGGAGTTATGTTATTCATATCAATGATTAATGAGTCAGTTATAAAGTAATGAGGCTGTTACGTGTGGAGTTATGTTATTCAGATCAATGAAGAGGATTGCGATGCGGGATGAAACTTGGATGATATTAATGAGTTAGTTATAAAGTAATGAGGCTGTTATGTGTGGAGTTATGTTATTCATATCAATGATTAATGAGTCAGTTATAAAGTAATGAGGCTGTTACGTGTGGAGTTAAGTTATTCAGATCAATGAAGAGGATTGCGATGCGGGATGAAACTTGGATGATATTAATGAGTTAGTTATAAAGTAATGAGGCTGTTATGTGTGGAGTTATGTTATTCATATCAATGATTAATGAGTCAGTTATAAAGTAATGAGGCTGTTACGTGTGGAGTTATGTTATTCAGATCAATGAAGAGGATTGCGATGCGGGATGAAACTTGGATGATATTAATGAGTTAGTTATAAAGTAATGAGGCTGTTATGTGTGGAGTTATGTTATTCATATCAATGATTAATGAGTCAGTTATAAAGTAATGAGGCTGTTATGTGTGGAGTTATGAGGCTGCCATGAAGAGGATTGCGATGCGGGATGAAACTTGGATGATATTAATGAGTTAGTTATAAAGTAATGAGGCTGTTATGTGTGGAGTTATGTTATTCATATCAATGATTAATGAGTCAGTTATAAAGTAATGAGGCTGTTACGTGTGGAGTTAAGTTATTCAGATCAATGAAGAGGATTGCGATGCGGGATGAAACTTGGATGATATTAATGAGTTAGTTATAAAGTAATGAGGCTGTTATGTGTGGAGTTATGTTATTCATATCAATGATTAATGAGTCAGTTATAAAGTAATGAGGCTGTTACGTGTGGAGTTATGTTATTCAGATCAATGAAGAGGATTGCGATGCGGGATGAAACTTGGATGATATTAATGAGTTAGTTATAAAGTAATGAGGCTGTTATGTGTGGAGTTATGTTATTCATATCAATGATTAATGAGTCAGTTATAAAGTAATGAGGCTGTTACGTGTGGAGTTATGTTATTCAGATCAATGAAGAGGATTGCGATGCGGGATGAAACTTGGATGATATTAATGAGTTAGTTATAAAGTAATGAGGCTGTTATGTGTGGAGTTATGTTATTCATATCAATGATTAATGAGTCAGTTATAAAGTAATGAGGCTGTTACGTGTGGAGTTAAGTTATTCAGATCAATGAAGAGGATTGCGATGCGGGATGAAACTTGGATGATATTAATGAGTTAGTTATAAAGTAATGAGGCTGTTATGTGTGGAGTTATGTTATTCATATCAATGATTAATGAGTCAGTTATAAAGTAATGAGGCTGTTACGTGTGTAGTTAAGTTATTCAGATCAATGAAGAGGATTGCGATGCGGGATGAAACTTGGATTTAATGATGATATTAATGAGGTTAGTGTATCACAGAACCGTCCTAACACAAGCAAATGTGGACCAAACTGTGATCAATTAGTGGACGCCCTCCCTTGTATGCATCCAAGAGAGTGGTTTGCTAAGCGGAATTAGAGTCGTTAACGTCACATGAGCTAACAAAGCAGTATACACATCCGTATAAAAATTTCAGCACTTAAATTCTTTTCACAAAGGTTTTCCAAAATAGCCATTGTTCATAAAAGTTCAAGCTAACATAATTAAGATAAAGACTACAGTCATCCAAAAGTACCAAAACATTAATCATTACAGTTATCCATTTAAACAAACAGCAACACGGATAATCCACGCATCAGCACTCAACAGCAAAATATTACTCCTTCAAATGCTCTTGCGTCCTCCTGCCATTTTGGAAAAATAGCAGCCCCGAAGGGGTGAGAATAATCCCAGTAGTGTGGCAATAAAACCAGTAATATAACAGTATTAACTAGGCACAAAATCATAAACAGTCACTTCAACATATCCTTGTTCCTTTTCCTTTTCATTTTATCATATTCATATATTGCGTATATAACGCCTTTCCTTTGCGCTTTTAGCACCGTCGTGCGCGCACTTCACAGTGGAATCAATTATACCCTTGGCACCTGAGCTCCATGTGGATTCCAACTGTGGGCCTATGCGGACTGATGCCAAGTGTCCCATACCCCGGTACCTTGGGGATGCCTATATGATGCTTGCTCATACACATGGTCCTGTACATAACTATTCTAAAACAAGGCCTATATGATTCTGATACATGCATGTCATGCTATGCTTTCACACACACAAAGCGTAAAAATGCGGTATGATGTAAGGTGCATGCATATATACCTTTCATATGCGTTATGCTGCCACATAACGTCTTTACCTCATAATCATATAGCCCTCAGGCACATTTTAGGCAGTTTCCTTTCATCATAATGGAACATAATATTTTTACGGCATATGGAGCATCATGTTACAATTCTATACCAGTAGTCAATAGTCACATTAGGCATCATCGCCTGACACTTACCTTTGCGTGCCTTAAATATTACCAAACAGCAGCGAAGTATCTCACTTCTTAAGCGCACCTAAATCAATTTCAACTAATCATTTACAGTGGCTATTTACAGCAAAACAGTGAACATACAGCAGTGTTTACAGCAGCAAAACAGTGAACATACAGCAGTGTTTACAGCAGCAAAACAGTGAACATACAGCAGTGTTTACAGCAGCAAAACAGTGAACATACAGCAGTGTTTACAACAGCAAAACAGTGAACATACAGCAGTGTTTACAGCAGCAAAACAGTGAACATACAGCAGTGTTTACAGCAGCAAAACAGTGAGCATACAGCAGCAAAACAGTGACGTTTTAAACAGAAACAGTGACGTTTTTAAAACAGAAACAGTGGCACTTTGAACTTCCAAAACAGTGGCATAAATCTTGGTTTTTGGACATTGAAACAGTGGCATATTATGGATTAAAACAGTGGCATTTTATGCATACAAACAGTGGCATAGAATGACTAAAACAGTGGCATATTATGCATAAAAACAGTGGCATATGATGACTAAAACAGTGGCATATTATGCATAAAAACAGTGGCATATGATGACTAAAACAGTGGCCTTTTATGCATAAAAACAGTGGCATTTTAAGCATGGAAACAGTGGCATTTCATGACTAAAACAGTGGCATTTTATGCATAGAAACAGTGGCATTTGATGAGTAAAACAGTGGCATTTCATGACTAAAACAGTGGCATTTTATGCATAGAAACAGTGGCATTTGATGAGTAAAACAGTGGCATTTCATGCATAAAAACAGTGGCTTAGGGAGCACTAAAACAGTGACATATATGTGCAGAAACAGTGGCATGTAATGTGCAGAAACAGTGGCATGTAATGTGCAGAAACAGTGGCATATATGTGCAGAAACAGTGGCATGTAATGTGCAGAAACAGTGGCATATATGTGCAGAAACAGTGGCATGTAATGTGCAGAAACAGTGGCATGTAATGTGCAGAAACAGTGGCATGTAATGTGCAGAAACAGTGGCATATATGTGCAGAAACAGTGGCATGTAATGTGCAGAAACAGTGGCATAAAAGGGTGACTTAGGAACCGAAACAGTGGGCATTTCACCTTCAAAACAGTGGCACATCAAACCGAAACAGTGGCACATTTCTTCTTCAAAACAGTGGCATATCCATACAAGAAATAGTGGCATAAGCTTAAACATAACCATAAGATTTTTATGCATACAAATCATCATGAAATGACTCCATACTTATACTTTAATCATGCTCAACCAAGGATCCAAAGCAACACATATACAAGGAGACATTCAAGCATACATACATGGCTACACAAAGAAAGAGTTCTAAGTTCAAAGCCTACCTCTTGTAGCACACCCTTCAAAGTCAAGAATCACACACCACCTTCTAGCTTCACTACACAACAAGTCCTTACTTCCTATGGTGATCTATGCGCATGAATGGTGAGGAGGGCACCTTAGGACAGCTTCCAAGAGGAGAAACTCACACTCCACTTGTGTCTAGGCCACGGTTTTAAGGTGAGGGAAGGAGGGAGTTGGCTTGGTCTTTCTTCCTCCTAAGGTTCTTGCAATGCTAAGCTAGAGTGTGTGGGAGAGGGGGAGGAGTTGGCTGCACAAGTAGATGGGGGCAGCCCCTCTTGTGCGCAAATTTAAAGGGAGAAGGGAGGAGGTTGCAATGATTTAACATCATGGTAAAAATCTGATTGCTTGAAGAAGTGGGGCTGCACACAAGGGTTGAACAAGTAAGGAGCTTGCTTCTAGCATACTCTAGGCACATGCAAAAGGGGTGGAAGAGATAGGTTCAGATCTGAGTTAGTGTTATAAGTCAGAATTTTCTCATACAAAAGACCAAACTATGCGCATAGGTGAGGGTGTGAGGGAGGTTCACTAAGTCAACAAGTAATTCAACTAGGTGGCAGCCAAAAATCTGCATTTTAGGCAGCCTTGGTGCGCAATGATGAGGGGAAAGAGGTGCATCATGAGTGTAGATTTGTGACAGCCCAAGTTCAGATTTTGGAGCTGCACAAAATGATGAAAATGCAGCCAAAAATCTTCTCATGATGCATGTGAAAACAAGGCAGGTTTGGCTCATGATGGGCTGCAAAAAAGCTTGCCAAAAATCTGCACAAAACAGTCTCATGATGGAGGGTGTAAGTGGTTCTCCAAGTCAACAAGTTATGCAGTTTGTGACACAAGAAAAATCTGCACCAAGGTCCCTCCATGTGCGCCTAAATGGGGAAATATGCAGCCTAAAATCATGCTCAAAGGTCCATGTGTCTTCCATGCAATGAGGTTTAAATCAAGTGATGCATAAACAAGGTGAGGTGGCGGTTTAACAAGAGAAAATGGCAGCTTACTAAGTCCTAATCACTTCTCCTTTGTGCGCATGAAAGAGTGGGAATTATCCTTGTCATGTGAGAGTTACTTGATACACAAGACACCTTAGTTGGACAAGGCTTAGGGGAGATAAGGGTGGACACAACCTTGGGCTGAATTAGCTTGATCCAAGTGCCATCCTTGGGCCATTTGGCCACACACACAAAAGGATCCAATCACAAATCCAATAGTAACAAGTCCACACACTCACTAGCCCACATCCAAACACTAATGCCTTCACATTACTCATAAGATTAAATTCACATGTCTACATATGTAACTTCCTATGATTTAATTTAATTAATTACCTTAGTCTTATCCAAGGATAAAGGTCAACCAATTCACAAGCCATTACACAAAAACCATACATCCGAATTCTACACATGTACATATAGCATATAGTACCTATGTATTTTACTAATTATGCGGGATGTTACACTCTCCCCACCAAATAGGAATTTTGTCCGCAAAATAAACTTACTTAAGAGCTAAACAGTTCTGGGTAACGTTTCTGAACGTCGTCCTCGCGCTCCCAAGTGGCTTCAGCTGCCGATCTGTTGTTCCATAATACTTTCACCAACGGAATCTCTTTAGAACGGAGTCGCTTGACGGATCTTTCAAGAATTTGGAATGGTTGCACTTGATACGTCAGATTTTCCTTTAGTTCTACTTCTTCCGGCTGTAATACGTGAGATGGATCAGAGAGGTACCTACGTAGCTGTGACACATGAAATACATTGTGAATTCCTGACAAATTGGGTGGTAAGGCCAACCGGTATGCAGACTCTCCAATCCGGTCCATAATCAGATACGGTCCTAAGTACCGTGGACTTAACTTCTTTACTCCCATTCTCCTTCCGAGTCCCGATGTAGGTGTGATTCTCAAAAATACATGGTCTCCGACTTCGAAAGATAGAGGCTTATGACGCTTGTCGTAATAACTCTTCTGTCTGGCCTGAGCCCGCTGCATATTCTCCCGAATCTTCTTTACTTGTTCGGATGTTTCTTGAATTAGATCAGGTCCTAACATACTTCGCTCACCCACTTCAGTCCAGCATAAAGGGGATCTACACTTCCTCCCATACAAAGCTTCGTACGGTGCCATCTGAATACTGGAGTGGTAACTGTTGTTGTAGGCAAACTCAATCAACGAAAGATAACTATCCCAGCTGCCTCCTAACTCCAAAACACACGCTCGCAACATGTCCTCTAAGGCTTGAATGGTGCGTTCCGTCTGGCCATCGGTCTGCGGATGATAAGCAGTACTCAACCTTAATTGGGTCCCTAATGCTCTTTGAAAGGATTCCCAAAACTTAGATGTAAACTTGGGATCACGATCACTGACAATACTCGTAGGAACTCCGTGCAGCTTCACAATCTCCTGCAGATAGATTCTGGCAAGTTTCTCTGTATCATATGTGGTTCTAACACGTAAGAAATGAGCTGACTTCGTTAAACGATCAACAATCACCCAGACAGAGTCATATCCTTCTCGCGTCCGAGGAAGTCCAACTACAAAATCCATCGAAATACTGTCCCACTTCCATTCGGGAATCTCCAAAGGTTGAAGGAGTCCCGACGGTTTCTGATGTTCGTACTTCACCTTCTGACAAGTTAAGCACCGAGATACATACTCAGCAATATCACGCTTCATACCCGGCCACCAAAACGAGGTCTTCAAATCATGGTACATCTTCGTGGATCCAGGATGAACTGCGTACTTACCCTTGTGAGCCTCCTGTAAAACTTCTTGCTTCAACTCTACATTTGGCACCACCAGCCGTCCTTGAAATCTCCAAACATCATTCTCATCCTTTACAACATCTTGGTTACCAACCAAGTCACGGACTAACTCTTCATCTTTCTGAGCCTCCTTGATTCTACTGATCAATTCATTCTCCACCTTTATATTCCCCAATCTTATGCTCTTCCCTCTCTCGTCTACCGATAAATTCAAGTCTCGAAAGGCCTCAAACAATTTCAGCTCTTCTATCATCAGAGTTGCAGTGTGCAATGTTTTCCTGCTCAGGGCGTCAGCTACCACGTTTGCCTTTCCTGGGTGGTATTTAAGTTCAAAATCGTAGTCCTTCAAAAATTCCATCCACCGACGTTGCCGCATATTCAGCTCCTTCTGGTCGAACAAGTACTTCAAACTCTTATGATCGCTGAACACGTCAAACTGCGAACCATACAAGTGGTGCCTCCAGATTTTAAGTGCGAACACTATAGCTGCTAACTCCAAATCGTGCGTAGGATAATTTTCTTCGTGAGGCTTAAGTTGTCGAGATGCGTAAGCTACTGCCATACGGTCCTGCATCAACACGCATCCAAGTCCTTTCAGTGACGCATCACAGTATACTTCGAACTTTCGAGTAGGATCCGGAATCGTGAGTACGGGAGCACTCGTCAATCTGCTCTTCAGTTCCAAGAAACATTCTTCACAAGCTTCAGTCCACTCAAAAGGCTTGTCCTTCCGAGTGAGACGTGTGAGCGGTTGCACAATCTGAGAGAAATTCTGGATGAACCTTCGATAATATCCAGCCAGTCCTAAGAAACTTCTTACTTCAGTGACAGACTTGGGTCGTTCCCAATTCATAACAGCTTCAACCTTGCTGGGGTCCACCGCGATACCTTCTGATGAAATGACATGGCCCAGAAACTGGACCTCTTTAAGCCAAAACTCGCACTTCGACCATTTCGCGTACAACTGCTTCTCCTTCAAGATTTGCAAGACAATCCTCAGATGTTCCGCGTGCAGCTCTTCATTAGCCGAGTAAATCAGGATATCGTCGATAAACACAATTACGAACTGATCAAGAAACGGGCGGAAGATGCGGTTCATGTAGTCCATGAATACCGCTGGAGCGTTCGTAAGTCCGAATGGGATCACCTGATATTCGTAGTGCCCATAACGAGTCCTAAAAGCGGTTTTCGGAATATCCTCCGGTTTGACCCGGATCTGATGGTATCCCGATCGTAAATCTATCTTGGAAAAGACTCTGGCTCCTCTCAGCTGGTCCATCAAGTCGTCGATCCTCGGTAGCGGATACTTATTCTTCACCGTTACTTTGTTCAGCTGGCGGTAATCTACACATAGACGTAAGCTTCCATCCTTCTTCTTAATCAAGATAGCTGGAGCACCCCATGGGGAAGTACTCGGTCTGATGAATTCCTTTGCCAAAAGCTCTTCTATCTGCTTCTTCAACTCGCGAAGTTCCAACGGCGCCATGCGATACGGGGCAATGGAGATTGGTCCAACTCCAGGAACAAGTTCGATCGAAAATTCTATTTCCCTATGAGGAGGCAATCGAGGTATTTCATCCGGGAATACCTCCTCGAATTCTCTAACTACAGGTACATTCTGAATTTGATTGTCAGCCGAGGTCTCAGCCTCGATCGACAAAAGATACCCTGCTGCTCCCTTGCGGAGCTCTTTCCTAACTTGCAATAAGGAAATGAGAGAGAAAGGTTGAAAATTACCATCTTTCGCAGGAACAACGACTTTCCCCGCTCGACAGTCCAAAGTTATCCCGTTTTCCGTCAACCAGTCCATACCGATAATCACATCGAAGTTGAATACCGGCAGGACCACCAAGTTAACTGTATATGTGTTCCCTTCATACTGCAAGGTAACACCTCTGCAGATCTCTGAGGCTGTGCACGATCCTCCCGTAGGTGTGCTGATGTGTAACTCATAAGGTAACGGGGTTGGGGTGATGCCTATTCTCAAGGCAGTATGCTTTGCCATAAAAGAGCCAGACGCTCCAGAATCAAAGATAACAGAAATTGGATGACCATTCAAAGTGACATTACCTTTGATCAGGTTGGGAAACTTCTGCGCTTCATTTGCATCCAATGTGAACACCCGTGCTTGCGGAGGCTGTTGATCGGCGTTCTGGGGGCACTTGTAAGCAAAATGACCTTGCTGGCCGCATCTGAAGCATGCATTGTTGTTCTTGCGACAGACTCCAAAGTGATTCTTTCCACATGTGGCACAAACAGTCGCGCCCTGACGTCCAGTCGACGATTGACCCACCGTAAAGTTTCTTTTAAAATTTCCAGGTCGTGCCTGCAACTGCGTACCTCTGCCTCGACCCCTACCAGGTGCCGTCCTGAAGAATCTGCCTGCTCGATTTCCTCCGTGGAATTGTGGTGGTGGCTTGTTCAAGTTCTTGGCCTCCAGAATGATTCCTTCTGCCTGACGACTCTGGTTGATGAGTTCCGGAAGTGTACGATTAGCCGTCGTTAAGATGAGCTTGCGGATTTCCGGATGTAATCCGCTTTCGAACTTCTCCACCTGCCATTCTTCATCATAAATGTTCCGGTCAAAGTTGGCGTACTCGATCAGCTGCCCAAATTTAGCAATATACTCATTGACCGTCATGTTGTCCTGCCGGAGTGACAGCAGTTCAGTGTGCTTCATCCTTCTCATTGCCTTAGGAAAATACTTATCCAGAAATACTTGTCTGAACACGGCCCATGTTAGTTCCACGTCCTGAGCTCTCAGCAGAGCCCTCGCACCAGTCCACCATGTTAAAGCTTCTCCCATCAGCTGGTACGACGCGTAATCAGTCTTCTGCGCTTCCGGGCATGCCATGCGTTCAAAGATATGCTCGATCATCTGCAGCCACTTTGCTGCAGCCTCAGGGTTGTCCTCACCCTCAAAGGTAGGTGGTTGGAAGTTGCGGAAGTCTTTCAACCTCCGACGGGCAATTTCTTCTGCATTTTCATGCAGTGGGGGTTGGTTCTGATTCTGTTGCCTATGATCGCGCCATTCTTGGCTCATATTCTGGATAAACGTTGCCAGTCCCCCAATGGTAGTGATAAGATCCTCTTCCGCATCGCCAGTCCTTCCCCGAGTTGAACCGCGACCACCTGCCATGATTCTGCACTCACAATATCAGGAAATGAGTTGATCAGGCTCACCGCAAGTTATTCATGGCAGCAGTCCCAAGTAGGTACTCGGGTTCAATTCGGACAAGTTAGCTATGCATCCGTGTCTTATCACAGAACAGTCTAAACAATCTAACTATCCTAGCTAACATATACTTAAACTATAGCACATTAAGACAGTCAATCAGCAGATAAACACAAACAACAATCAATTCAATCAAACACAAGCAAATCCATGGACCAAACTGCTCTGATACCAATTAGTGTAACGCCCTCCCTTGTATGCATCCAAGAGAGTCGTTTGCTAAGCGGAATTAGAGTCGTTAACGTCACATGAGCTAACAAAGCAGTATACACATCCGTATAAAAATTTCAGCACTTAAATTCTTTTCACAAAGGTTTTCCAAAATAGCCATTGTTCATAAAAGTTCAAGCTAACATAATTAAGATAAAGACTACAGTCATCCAAAAGTACCAAAACATTAATCATTACAGTTATCCATTTAAACAAACAGCAACACGGATAATCCACGCATCAGCACTCAACAGCAAAATATTACTCCTTCAAATGCTCTTGCGTCCTCCTGCCATTTTGGAAAAATAGCAGCCCCGAAGGGGTGAGAATAATCCCAGTAGTGTGGCAATAAAACCAGTAATATAACAGTATTAACTAGGCACAAAATCATAAACAGTCACTTCAACATATCCTTGTTCCTTTTCCTTTTCATTTTATCATATTCATATATTGCGTATATAACGCCTTTCCTTTGCGCTTTTAGCACCGTCGTGCGCGCACTTCACAGTGGAATCAATTATACCCTTGGCACCTGAGCTCCATGTGGATTCCAACTGTGGGCCTATGCGGACTGATGCCAAGTGTCCCATACCCCGGTACCTTGGGGATGCCTATATGATGCTTGCTCATACACATGGTCCTGTACATAACTATTCTAAAACAAGGCCTATATGATTCTGATACATGCATGTCATGCTATGCTTTCACACACACAAAGCGTAAAAATGCGGTATGATGTAAGGTGCATGCATATATACCTTTCATATGCGTTATGCTGCCACATAACGTCTTTACCTCATAATCATATAGCCCTCAGGCACATTTTAGGCAGTTTCCTTTCATCATAATGGAACATAATATTTTTACGGCATATGGAGCATCATGTTACAATTCTATACCAGTAGTCAATAGTCACATTAGGCATCATCGCCTGACACTTACCTTTGCGTGCCTTAAATATTACCAAACAGCAGCGAAGTATCTCACTTCTTAAGCGCACCTAAATCAATTTCAACTAATCATTTACAGTGGCTATTTACAGCAAAACAGTGAACATACAGCAGTGTTTACAGCAGCAAAACAGTGAACATACAGCAGTGTTTACAGCAGCAAAACAGTGAACATACAGCAGTGTTTACAGCAGCAAAACAGTGAACATACAGCAGTGTTTACAACAGCAAAACAGTGAACATACAGCAGTGTTTACAGCAGCAAAACAGTGAACATACAGCAGTGTTTACAGCAGCAAAACAGTGAGCATACAGCAGCAAAACAGTGACGTTTTAAACAGAAACAGTGACGTTTTTAAAACAGAAACAGTGGCACTTTGAACTTCCAAAACAGTGGCATAAATCTTGGTTTTTGGACATTGAAACAGTGGCATATTATGGATTAAAACAGTGGCATTTTATGCATACAAACAGTGGCATAGAATGACTAAAACAGTGGCATATTATGCATAAAAACAGTGGCATATGATGACTAAAACAGTGGCATATTATGCATAAAAACAGTGGCATATGATGACTAAAACAGTGGCCTTTTATGCATAAAAACAGTGGCATTTTAAGCATGGAAACAGTGGCATTTCATGACTAAAACAGTGGCATTTTATGCATAGAAACAGTGGCATTTGATGAGTAAAACAGTGGCATTTCATGACTAAAACAGTGGCATTTTATGCATAGAAACAGTGGCATTTGATGAGTAAAATAGTGGCATTTCATGCATAAAAACAGTGGCTTAAGGAGCACTAAAACAGTGACATATATGTGCAGAAACAGTGGCATATAATGTGCAGAAACAGTGGCATATATGTGCAGAAACAGTGGCATGTAATGTGCAGAAACAGTGGCATATATATATGTGCAGAAACAGTGGCATGTAATGTGCAGAAACAGTGGCATGTAAGGGTGATCTTGAGGGACCGAAACAGTGAGCCTTCTATCATCAAAACAGTGGCACATACTTAGGGAAACAGTGGCATATTTCTCTTTAAAACAGTGGCCTAATTATACAAAACAGTGGCATATAATTTTAAGCATGATCATGAGACTTTTACTCTACAACTCATGCATACAAATCATCATAAAATGGCTCCATACTTATACTTTAATCATGCTCAACCAAGGATCCAAAGCAACACATATACAAGGAGACATTCAAGCATTCATACATGGCTACACAAAGAAAGAGTTCAAAGTTCAAAGCCTACCTTTTGTAGCACACCCTTCAAAGTCAAGAATCACACACCACCTTCTAGCTTCACTACACAACAAGTCCTTACTTCCTATGGTGATCTATGCGCATGAATGGTGAGGAGGGCACCTTAGGACAGCTTCCAAGAGGAGAAACTCACACTCCACTTGTGTCTAGGCCACGGTTTTAAGGTGAGGGAAGGAGGGAGTTGGCTTGGTCTTTCTTCCTCCTAAGGTTCTTGCAATGCTAAGCTAGAGTGTGTGGGAGAGGGGGAGGAGTTGGCTGCACAAGTAGATGGGGGCAGCCCCTCTTGTGCGCAAATTTAAAGGGAGAAGGGAGGAGGTTGCAATGATTTAACATCATGGTAAAAATCTGATTGCTTGAAGAAGTGGGGCTGCACACAAGGGTTGAACAAGTAAGGAGCTTGCTTCTAGCATACTCTAGGCACATGCAAAAGGGGTGGAAGAGATAGGTTCAGATCTGAGTTAGTGTTATAAGTCAGAATTTTCTCATACAAAAGACCAAACTATGCGCATAGGTGAGGGTGTGAGGGAGGTTCACTAAGTCAACAAGTAATTCAGCTAGGTGGCAGCCAAAAATCTGCATTTTAGGCAGCCTTGGTGCGCAATGATGAGGGGAAAGAGGTGCATCATGAGTGTAGATTTGTGACAGCCCAAGTTCAGATTTTGGAGCTGCACAAAATGATGAAAATGCAGCCAAAAATCTTCTCATGATGCATGTGAAAACAAGGCAGGTTTGGCTCATGATGGGCTGCAAAAAAGCTTGCCAAAAATCTGCACAAAACAGTCTCATGATGGAGGGTGTAAGTGGTTCTCCAAGTCAACAAGTTATGCAGTTTGTGACACAAGAAAAATCTGCACCAAGGTCCCTCCATGTGCGCCTAAATGGGGAAATATGCAGCCTAAAATCATGCTCAAAGGTCCATGTGTCTTCCATGCAATGAGGTTTAAATCAAGTGATGCATAAACAAGGTGAGGTGGCGGTTTAACAAGAGAAAATGGCAGCTTACTAAGTCCTAATCACTTCTCCTTTGTGCGCATGAAAGAGTGGGAATTATCCTTGTCATGTGAGAGTTACTTGATACACAAGACACCTTAGTTGGACAAGGCTTAGGGGAGATAAGGGTGGTCACAACCTTGGGCTGAATTAGCTTGATCCAAGTGCCATCCTTGGGCCATTTGGCCACACACACAAAAGGATCCAATCACAAATCCAATAGTAACAAGTCCACACACTCACTAGCCCACATCCAAACACTAATGCCTTCACATTACTCATAAGATTAAATTCACATGTCTACATATGTAACTTCCTATGATTTAATTTAATTAATTACCTTAGTCTTATCCAAGGATAAAGGTCAACCAATTCACAAGCCATTACACAAAAACCATACATCCGAATTCTACACATGTACATATAGCATATAGTACCTATGTATTTTACTAATTATGCGGGATGTTACACGTAGGCTGTTGATCAGCGTTCTGGGGGCATTTGTAAGCAAAATGTCCTTGCTGGCCACATCTGAAACATGCATTGTTGTTCTTGCGACAGACTCCAAAGTGATTCTTTCCACATGTAGCACAAACAGTCGCGCCCTGTCGTCCAGTCGACGATTGACCCACAGTATAGTTTCTTTTAAAATTTCCAGGCCGCGCCTGCAACTGCGTACCTCTGCCTCGACCCCTACTAGGTGCCGTCCTGAAGAATCTGCCTGCTCGGTTTCCTCCGTGGAATTGTGTTGGTGGCTTGTTCGAATTCTTGGCCTCGTTAATGATTCCTTCTGCCTGACGACTCTGGTTGATGAGTTCTGGAAGTGTACGATTAGCCGTCGTCAAAATGAGTTTACGGATTTCCGGATGTAATCCGCTTTCGAACTTCTCCACCTGCCATTCTTCGTCATAAATGTTCCGGTCAAAGTTGGCGTACTCGATCAGATGCCCAAATTTTGCAATGTACTCATTAACCGTCATGTTATCCTGCCTGAGTGACAGCAGTTCAGTGTGCTTCATTCTTCTCATTGCCTTAGGAAAATACTTGTCCAAAAATACTTGTCTGAACACGGCCCATGTCAGTTCAACGTCCTGAGCTCTCAGCAGAGCCCTCGCACCAGTCCACCATGTTAAAGCTTCTCCCATCAGCTGGTACGACGCGTAATCAGTCTTCTGCGCTTCCGGGCATGCCATGCGTTCGAAGATATGCTCGATCATCTGCAGCCACTTCGCTGCAGCCTCGGGGTTGTCTTCACCCTCAAAAGTAGGTGGTTGGAAGTTGCGGAAGTCTTTCAACCTCCGACGGGCAATTTCTTCTGCATTGTCATGCAGTGGGGGTTGGTTCTTATTCTGTTGCCTATGGTCGCGCCATTCTTGGCTCATATTCTGGATAAACGTTGCCAGTCCCCCAATGGTAGTGATAAGATCCTCTTCCGCATCGCCAGACCTTCCCCGAGTTGAACCGCGACCACCTGCCATGATTCTGCACTCACAATATCAGGAAATGAGTTGATCAGGCTCACCGCAAGTTATTCATGGCAGCAGTCCCAAGTAGGTACTCGGGTTCAATTCGGACAAGTTAACTATGCATCCGTGTCTTATCACAGAACGGTCCTAACAATCTAACTACACTAGCTAATACATACTTAAACTATAGCACATTTAGACAGTCACTCAGCAGATAAACACAAACAACAATCAATTCAATCAAACACAAGCAAATCCATGGACCAAACTGCTCTGATACCAATTAGTGTAACGCCCTCCCTTGTATGCATCCAAGAGAGTCGTTTGCTAAGCGGAATTAGAGTCGTTAACATCACATGAGCTAACAAAGATTCTTATGTCAAATCCGAAACACGTTTCTACAATTCTTATCACTTCTGTTTGGATGATAAAAAAAGTTTCAAGTGATTTAGAAAGAGCATGTTTGGGGCTTCGCGTGCATATAAAATAATAGTAAATCGGAGTTCGTTTGCTCATAAAAACATCACCCGTATGGTGCACTGTAAAAATTTCAGCACTTAAATTCTTTTCATAAAGGTTTTCCAAAACAGCCGCTGTTCATAAAAGTTCAAGGCAAAATAGAGATGATATAGTCTACAGTCATCCAAGAGTGCCAAAATATTAAGCATTACAGTCATCCAATCAAACAAACAGCAACAGTACAAGTCCATTCATCAGCAAGCAACAGCAAACATCACGTCTTCATGTGCTTTTATGTCCTCCTGCCATTTCGGAAAATAGCAGCCCCGAAGGGGTGAGAATAATCCCAGTAGTGTGGCAACAAAACCAATAATATAACAGTATTAACTAGGCACAAAATCATAAACAGTCACTTCAACATATCCTTGTTCCTTTTCCTTTTCCTTTTCATCATATTCATATATTGCGTATATAACGCCTTTCCTTTGCGCTTTTAGCACCGTCGTGCGCGCACTTCACAGTGGAATCAAATATCCCTTGGCACCTGAGCTCCATGTGGATTCCAACTGTGGGCCTATGCGGACTGATGCCAAGTGTCCCATACCCCGGTACCTTGGGGATGCCTATATGATGCTTGCTCAAACACATGGTCCTGTACATAACTATTCTAAAACAAGGCCTATATGATCTTGATACATGCATGTCATGCTATGCTTTCACACACAAAGCGTAAAAATGCGGTATGATGTAAGGTGCATGCTTATATACCTTTCATATAGCCATCACGGCACATATACTTTTCATATGTGTTATGCTGCCACATAACGTCTTTACCTCATAATCACATAGCCATCACGGCACATTTTCGGCAGTTTCCTTTCATCAT
>JAVKPL010010762.1:35000-48751 GCA_032173675.1 Gastrolobium villosum
GTGCTACTGTTTTTCTGCTGTAAAACGTCACTGTTTCTGTTTTAAAACGTTCACTGTTTCTGCTGTATGTTTACTGTTTTCCTGCTGTAAAACGTCACTGTTTCTGTTTTAAAACGTTCACTGTTTCTGCTCACTGTTTTAAGCACAAACGTCACTGTTTTTCTGCTGTAAAAACGCTGCTGTACGCTCACTGTTTTGCTGCTGTAAACACTGCTGTATGCTCACTGTTTTCCACTGTAAAACACTGCTGTATGCTCACTGTTTGGCTGCTGTAAGCCACTGCTGTATGCTCTCTGTTTCTGCTGTAAATAGCCACTGTAAATGATTAGTTGTAATTGATTTAGGTGCGCTTAAGAAGTGAGATACTTCGCTGCTGTTTGGTAATATTTAAGGCACGCAAAGGTAAGTGTCAGGCGATATTGCCTAATGTGACTATTGACTACTGGTATAAAATTGTGACATGATGCTCCATATGCCGTAAAAATATTATGTTCCATTATGATGAAAGGAAACTGCCAAAAATGTGCCGTGATGGCTATATGATTATGAGGTAAAGACGTTATGTGGCAGCATAACGCATATGAAAGGTATATAAGCATGCATCTTACATCATACCGCATTTTTACGCCTTGTGTGTGAAAGCATAGCATGACATGCATGTATCAAGATCATATAGGCCTTGTGTAGAATAGTTATGTACAGGACCATGTGTTTGAGCAAGCATCATATAGGCATCCCCAAGGTACCGGGGTATGGGACACTTGGCATCAGTCCGCATAGGCCCACAGTTGGAATCCACATGGAGCTCAGGTGCCAAGGGTATAATTGATTCCACTGTGAAGTGCGCGCACGACGGTGCTAAAAGCGCAAAGGAAAGGCGTTATATACGCAATATATATGAATATGATGAAAAGGAAAAAGGAAAAGGAACAAGGATATGTTGAAGTGACTGTTTATGATTTTGTGCCTAGTTAATACTGTTATATTACTGGTTTTGTTGCCACACTACTGGGATTATTCTCACCCCTTCGGGGCTGCTATTTTTCCAAAATGGCAGGAGGACGTAAAAGCATTTGAAGACATGATATTTGCTGTGCTTGCTGATGAATGGACGTGTACTGTTGCTGTCTGTTTGATTGGATGACTGTAATGATTAATATTTTGGCACTCTTGGATGACTGTAGACTTTATCATCTTTATTTTATCTTGAACTTTTATGAACAGTGGATATTTTGGAAAACCTTTGTGAAAAGAATTTAAGTGCTGAAAATTTTATACGGATTTGTATTCTGCTTTGTTAACTCATGTGACGTTAACGACTCTAATTCCGCTTAGCAAACGACTCTCTTGGATGCATACAAGTGAGGGCGTTACACTAATTGGTATCAGAGCAGTTTGGTCCATGGATTTGCTTGTGATTGATTGAATTGATTGTTGTTTGTGTTTATCTGCTGATTGACTGCCTTAATGTGCTATAGTTTAAGTATATATTGACTAGGATAGTTAGATTGTTTAGACTAGTCTGGGATAAGACACGGATGCATAGCTAACTTGTCCGAATTGAACTCGAGTACCTACTTGAGACTGCTGCCATGAATAACTTGCGGTGAGCCTGATCAACTCATTTCCTGATATTGTGAGTGCAGAATCATGGCAGGTGGTCGCGGTTCAACTCGGGGAAGGTCTGGCGATGCGGAAGAGGATCTTATCACCACCATTGGGGGACTGGCAACGTTTATCCAGAATATGAGCCAAGAATGGCGCGACCATAGGCAACAGAATCAGAACCAACCCCCACTGCATGAAAATGCAGAAGAAATTGCCCGTCGGAGGTTGAAAGACTTCCGCAACTTCCAACCACCTACCTTTGAGGGTGAAGACAACCCCGAGGCTGCAGCGAAGTGGCTGCAGATGATCGAGCACATTTTCGAACGTATGGCATGCCCGGAAGCGCAGAAGACTGATTACGCGTCGTACCAGCTGATGGGAGAAGCTTTAACATGGTGGACTGGTGCGAGGGCTCTGCTGAGAGCTCAGGACGTTGAACTGACGTGGGCCGTATTCAGACAAGTATTTCTGGATAAGTACTTTCCTAAGGCAATGAGAAGAATGAAGCACACGGAACTGCTGTCGCTCAGGCAGGATAACATGACGGTCAATGAGTACATTGCAAAATTTGGGCAGCTGATCGAGTACGCCAACTTTGATCGGAACATTTATGATGAAGAATGGCAGGTGGAGAAGTTCGAAAGCGGATTACATCCGGAAATCCGTAAGCTCATCTTGACGACGGCTAATCGTACACTTCCAGAACTTATCAACCAGAGTCGTCAGGCAGAAGGAATCATTAATGAGGCCAAGAACTTGAACAAGCCACCAACACAATTCCACGGAGGAAACCGTGCAGGCAGATTCTTCAGGACGGCACCTGGTAGGGGTCGAGGCAGAGGTGCGCCGTTGCAGGCGCGGCCTGGAATTTTTAAGAGAAGCTTTACGGTGGGTCAATCGTCGACTGGACGTCAGGGTGCGACTGCTTGTGCTACATGTGGAAAGAATCACTTTGGAGTTTGTCGCAAGAACAACAATGCATGTTTCAGATGTGGCCAGCAAGGACATTTTGCTTACAAGTGCCCCCAGAACGCTGACCAACAGCCTCCGCAAGCACGGGTGTTCACATTGGATGCAAATGAGGCGCAGAAGTTTCCCAACCTGATCAAAGGTAATGTCACTTTAAATGGTCACCCAATTTCTGTTATCTTTGATTCTGGAGCGTCTGGCTCTTTTATGGCAAAGCATACTGCCTTAAGTATAGGCATCACCCCAACCCCGTTACCTTATGAGTTACACATCAGCACACCTACTGGAGGATCGTGCACAGCCTCAGAGATCTGCAGAGGTGTTACCTTGCAGTATGAAGGGAACACGTATACAGTTAACTTGGTGGTCCTGCCGGTATTCAACTTCGACGTGATTATCGGTATGGACTGGCTGACGGAAAACGGGATAACTTTGGATTGTCGAGCGGGGAAAGTCGTTGTTCCTGCGAAAGATGGTAATTTTCAACCTTTCTCTCTCATTTCCTTATTGCAAGTTAGAAAAGAGCTCCGCAAGGGAGCAGCAGGATATCTTTTGTCGATCGAGGCTGAGACCTCGGTTGACAATCAAATTCAGAATGTACCGGTAGTTAGAGAATTCGAGGAGGTATTCCCGGATGAAATACCTCGATTGCCTCCTCATAGGGAAATAGAATTTTCCATCGAACTTGTTCCTGGAGTTGGACCAATCTCCATTGCTCCGTATCGTATGGCGCCGTTGGAACTTCGCGAGTTGAAGAAGCAGATAGAAGAGCTTTTGGCCAAGGAATTCATCAGACCGAGTACTTCCCCATGGGGTGCTCCAGCCATCTTGATTAAGAAGAAGGATGGAAGTTTACGTCTGTGCGTAGATTACCGCCAGCTGAATAAAGTAACGGTAAAGAATAAGTACCCGCTACCGAGAATCGACGATTTGATGGACCAGCTGAGAGGAGCCAGAGTCTTTTCCAAGATAGATTTACGTTCGGGATACCATCAGATCCGGGTCAAACCGGAGGATATTCCGAAAACAGCTTTTAGGACTCGTTATGGGCACTACGAATATCAGGTGATCCCATTCGGACTTACGAATGCTCCAGCGGTATTCATGGACTACATGAACCGCATCTTCCGCCCATTTCTGGATCAGTTCGTTATTGTGTTTATCGACGATATCCTGATTTACTCAGCTAATGAAGAGCTGCACGCGGAACATCTGAGGATTGTCTTGCAAATCTTGAAGGAGAAGCAGTTGTACGCGAAATGGTCGAAGTGCGAGTTTTGGCTTAAAGAGGTCCAGTTTCTGGGCCATGTCATTTCATCAGAAGGTATCGCGGTGGACCCCAGCAAAGTTGAAGCTGTCATGAATTGGGAACGACCCAAGACTGTCACCGAAGTAAGAAGTTTCTTAGGTCTTGCTGGATACTATCGAAGGTTCATCCAGAATTTCTCTCAGATAGTGCAACCTCTTACCCGTCTCACTCGGAAGGACAAGCCTTTTGAGTGGACTGAAGCTTGTGAAGAATGTTTCTTGGAACTGAAGAGCAGATTGACAAGTGCTCCAGTACTCACGATTCCGGATCCTACCCGAAAGTTCGAAGTATACTGTGATGCGTCGCTAAAAGGACTTGGATGCGTGTTGATGCAGGATCGTATGGCGGTAGCTTACGCGTCTCGACAACTAAAGCCTCACGAGGAAAATTATCCTACGCACGATTTGGAGTTAGCGGCTATAGTGTTCGCACTTAAAATCTGGAGGCACCATTTGTATGGTTCGCAGTTTGACGTGTTCAGCGATCATAAGAGTTTGAAGTACTTGTTCGACCAGAAGGAGCTGAATATGCGGCAACGTCGGTGGATGGAATTTCTGAAGGACTACGATTTTGAACTTAAATACCACCCAGGAAAGGCAAACGTGGTAGCTGACGCCCTGAGTAGGAAGATACTGCACACTGCAACTCTGATGATGGAAGAGCTGAAATTGTTTGAGGCCTTTCGAGACTTGAACTTATCGGTAGACGAGAGAGGAAGTAGCATAAGATTGGGAAATATAAAGGTGGAGAATGAATTGATCAGTAGAATTAAGGAGGCTCAGAAAGATGAAGAGTTAGTCCGTGATTTGGTTGGCAACCAAGATGTTGTAAAGGATGAGAATGATGTTTGGAGATTTCAAGGACGGCTGGTTGTGCCGAAGGAAGAGTTGAAACAAGAAGTTTTACAGGAGGCTCACAAGGGTAAGTATGCAGTTCATCCTGGATCCACGAAGATGTACCATGATTTGAAGACCTCGTTTTGGTGGCCGGGTATGAAGCGTGATATTGCGGAGTATGTATCTCGATGCTTAACTTGTCAGAAGGTGAAGTACGAACATCAGAAACCGTCGGGACTCCTTCAACCTTTGGAGATTCCCGAATGGAAGTGGGACAGTATTGCGATGGATTTTGTAGTTGGACTTCCTCGGACGCGAGAAGGATATGATTCTATCTGGGTGATTGTTGACCGTTTAACGAAGTCAGCTCATTTCTTGCGTGTTAGAACCACCTTTGATACAGAGAGGCTTGCTAGAATTTATCTGCAGGAGATTGTGAAGCTGCATGGAGTTCCTACGAGTATTGTCAGCGATCGTGATCCCAAGTTTACATCTAAGTTTTGGGAATCCTTTCAAAGAGCATTAGGGACCCAATTGAGGTTGAGTACTGCTTATCATCCGCAGACCGATGGACAGACGGAACGCACCATTCAAGCATTAGAGGACATGTTGCGAGCATGTGTTTTGGAGCTAGGAGGCAGCTGGGATAGCTATCTATCTTTGATTGAGTTTGCTTACAACAACAGTTACCATTCCAGTATTCAGATGGCACCGTATGAAGCGTTGTATGGGAGAAAATGCAGATCCCCTTTATGTTGGACTGAAGTAGGTGAGCGAAGTATGTTAGGACCTGATCTAATTCAAGAAACATCCGAACAAGTGAAGAAAATTCGAGAAAATATGCAGCGGGCTCAGGCCAGACAGAAGAGTTATTACGACAAGCGTCATAAGCCTCTATCTTTCGAAATCGGAGACCATGTATTTTTGAGAATCACTCCTACATCGGGACTCGGAAGGAGAATGGGCGTAAAGAAGTTAAGCCCACGATACTTAGGACCGTATCTGATTATGGACCGGATTGGAGAGTCTGCATACCGGTTGGCTTTACCACCCAATTTGTCAGGAATTCACAATGTATTTCATGTGTCGCAGCTACGGAGGTATCTCTCTGATCCATCTCACGTGTTACAGCCAGAAGAAGTGGAACTAAAGGAAAATTTGACTTATCAAGTGCAACCGTTCCAAATTCTTGAAAGATCCGTCAAGCGACTCCGTTCTAAAGAGATTCCTTTGGTGAAAGTATTGTGGAACAACAGATCGGAAGCTGAAGCCACTTGGGAGCGCGAGGACGACGTTCAGAAACGCTATCCAGAACTGTTTAGCTCTTAAGTAAGTTTAATTTTGCGGACAAAATTCCTATTTGGTGGGGAGAGTGTAACATCCCGCATAATTAGTAGAATACATAAGTACTATATGTTATAGATGAAGGTGTAGATTTCGGATTTATAGTTTATGTGTGATGGTTTGCGAATTGGTTGACCTTTATCCTTGGATAAGACCAAGGTAATTAATTAAATTAAGCCATAGGAGGATAAATATGTGGACATGTGAATTTAATCATATGAGTAATGTGAGTGTGTGTTAGAAGGCTTTAGTGCTTAGTGGACCTTGGTAGTGGGCTAGTGTGTGTGTGTTGCTATTGGACTTGTGTGTTTGGATCCTTTGTGTGTGTGGCCAATGGCCCAAGGATGGCTCTTGGATCAAGCTAGTTCAGCCCAAGGTTGTGTCCACCCTTATCCCCCCTAAGCCTTGTCCAACTAAGGTGTCTTGTGTATCAAGTAACTCTCACATGGCAAAGGTAATTCCCACCCTTTCATGCGCACAAGAGAGTGTGATTAAGGACTTTGAAATCTGCCATTTTCCCTTGTTAAACCGCCACCTCACCTTGTTTATGCATCACTTGATTTCAATTTTATTGCATGGAAGACACATGTACCATTTAGCATGATATTAGGCTGCATCTTCCTTCACTTTGGCGCACATGGGGGGAGTCTTGGAGCAGATTTTTCTATGACACAAAACTGCCTAACTTGTTGACTTGGAGAACCCTCTTGCACTTCCATCATGAGACTGATTTGTGCAGATTTTTGGCAAGCTTTTTGCAGCCCATCATGAGCCAAACCTGCCTTGTTTTCACATGCATCATAAGTAGGGTCTTGGGGCTGCATGTCCATCATCTTGTGCGCATAGGGACAGCTCCAAAATCAGAATTTGGGCTGCCACAAATCTGCACTCATGATGCACCTCTTTCCCTCTCATCATTTGCGCACCTAGGCTGCCTAAATGCAGATTTTTGGCTGCCACCTAGTTGAATTACTTGTTGACTTAGTGAACCTCTTGCATGTGCTTATGATGCACCTCCTCCACTCCATCTTATGCGCATAGCTTGGTCAATTGTGCAGAAATTTCTCTGACTTTGGACAGCCTCCAAATCTGATCATATCTCTCCTCACTCCTTGCATGTGCATAGAGTAATTTAGAAGCAAACCCTTTGCTTGTTCAGCCCTTGTATGCAGCCCCATCCCCTCAAGTAATCAGAATTTTTCATGATGGTTAATCATAGCAACTTCTCCTCTCTTTCCCTTTAAATTTGCGCATAAGGAAGGGGCTGGCTTCATGTGCAAGTGCAGCCAACTCTCCTCCTCCTCCTCACTCTCTCTAGCCGCACCAACAAGCTTCCTTGGAGCAAGAAGACTTTGCCAAGCCAACTCCCTCCTTCCCTCACCTCAACCGTGACCATACACCAAGCTAGTGCAAGCCTTGTTCCTCAACCTTGAAGCTGTCCTAGTGTGTTCATCCTCACCTTGTTGCGCATAGATCACCATAGGAAGTGAGGACTTGTTGTGAAGTAGAGCTAGGAAGGGTGTGGTGAAGTGTGTGCTACAAGAGGTAAGCCTTGAACTTAGAACACTTTCATTGTAACCAAGTATGTGTGCTTAAATGTCTCCTTGATTATGTGTGGTTTGGTTTCAAGTGTGAGCATGGTAAAAAATAGAATGGTAGAGCTATTTCATGATGATTTGTATGCATAATAATCTCATGGTTATGTTTAAGCTCATGCCACTGTCTTCTTGTATGGATATGCCACTGTTTTGAAGAGAAATGTGCCACTGTTTCCCTTTGAATGTGCCACTGTTTTGAAGGTGAAATGCCCACTGTTTCGGTTCATCAAAATCAACATTATATGCCACTGTTTCTGCACATTATATGCCACTGTTTCTGCACATTATATGCCACTGTTTCTGCACATTACATGCCACTGTTTCTGCACATTATATGCCACTGTTTCTGCACATATATGTCACTGTTTTAGTGCTCCCTAAGCCACTGTTTCTGCATAAAAACACTCACTGTTTTAGTCATCATATGCCACTGTTTTTATGCATAAATGCCACTGTTTTTATGTCACTGTTTTTATGCATAATATGCAACTGTTTTAGTCATCAAATGCCACTGTTTCTATGCATAAAATGCCACTGTTTTAGTCATCATATGTCACTGTTTTTATGCATAAATATGCCACTGTTTTAGTCATCAAATGCCACTGTTTTTATGCATAAAATGCCACTGTTTTAGTCATCATATGCCACTGTTTTTATGCATAAAATGCCACTGTTTTAGCCATAATATGCCACTGTTTCAATGTCCAAAAACCAAGATTTATGCCACTGTTTTGAAGTCCAAAGTGCCACTGTTTCTGTTTTAAAATGGTCACTGTTTCTGCTGTAAGGTGCTACTGTTTTTCTGCTGTAAAACGTCACTGTTTCTGTTTTAAAACGTTCACTGTTTCTGCTGTATGTTTACTGTTTTCCTGCTGTAAAACGTCACTGTTTCTGTTTTAAAACGTTCACTGTTTCTGCTCACTGTTTTAAGCACAAACGTCACTGTTTTTCTGCTGTAAAAACGCTGCTGTACGCTCACTGTTTTGCTGCTGTAAACACTGCTGTATGCTCACTGTTTTCCACTGTAAAACACTGCTGTATGCTCACTGTTTGGCTGCTGTAAGCCACTGCTGTATGCTCTCTGTTTCTGCTGTAAATAGCCACTGTAAATGATTAGTTGTAATTGATTTAGGTGCGCTTAAGAAGTGAGATACTTCGCTGCTGTTTGGTAATATTTAAGGCACGCAAAGGTAAGTGTCAGGCGATATTGCCTAATGTGACTATTGACTACTGGTATAAAATTGTGACATGATGCTCCATATGCCGTAAAAATATTATGTTCCATTATGATGAAAGGAAACTGCCAAAAATGTGCCGTGATGGCTATATGATTATGAGGTAAAGACGTTATGTGGCAGCATAACGCATATGAAAGGTATATAAGCATGCATCTTACATCATACCGCATTTTTACGCCTTGTGTGTGAAAGCATAGCATGACATGCATGTATCAAGATCATATAGGCCTTGTGTAGAATAGTTATGTACAGGATCATGTGTTTGAGCAAGCATCATATAGGCATCCCCAAGGTACCGGGGTATGGGACACTTGGCATCAGTCCGCATAGGCCCACAGTTGGAATCCACATGGAGCTCAGGTGCCAAGGGTATAATTGATTCCACTGTGAAGTGCGCGCACGACGGTGCTAAAAGCGCAAAGGAAAGGCGTTATATACGCAATATATATGAATATGATGAAAAGGAAAAAGGAAAAGGAACAAGGATATGTTGAAGTGACTGTTTATGATTTTGTGCCTAGTTAATACTGTTATATTACTGGTTTTGTTGCCACACTACTGGGATTATTCTCACCCCTTCGGGGCTGCTATTTTTCCAAAATGGCAGGAGGACGTAAAAGCATTTGAAGACATGATATTTGCTGTGCTTGCTGATGAATGGACGTGTACTGTTGCTGTCTGTTTGATTGGATGACTGTAATGATTAATATTTTGGCACTCTTGGATGACTGTAGACTTTATCATCTTTATTTTATCTTGAACTTTTATGAACAGTGGATATTTTGGAAAACCTTTGTGAAAAGAATTTAAGTGCTGAAAATTTTATACGGATTTGTATTCTGCTTTGTTAACTCATGTGACGTTAACGACTCTAATTCCGCTTAGCAAACGACTCTCTTGGATGCATACAAGTGAATAAATGCAAAAGAAATTGTTTTTGTGTAGTTTTTCGACGGAAAAAGAATTTCGTCGAAAACGGATTAATAAAATACATGCAAAAGAAATTGATTTTGTGAAGTTTTTCGACGGAAAATGGATTCCGTCGAAGATTTTTGACGAAAAATGAATTCCGGCGAAAATGGATGAATAAAATAAATGCAAAAGAAATTGATTTTGTGAAGTTTTTCGACGGAAAATGGATCCCGTCGAAGATTTTTGACGGAAAATGAATTCCGTCGAAAATGCATGAATAAAATAAATGCAAAAGAAATTGATTTTATGAAGTTTTTCGACGAAAAATGGATTCCGTCGAAGATTTTTGACGAAAAATATATTCCGTCGAAAACGGATTAATAAAATAAAGGCAAAAGAAATTGATTTTGTGAAGTTTTTCGACGGAAAACAAATTCCGTCGAAAATGGATGAATAAAATAAAAGCAAAAGAAATTGATTTTGTGAAGTTTTTCGACGGAAAATGGATTCCGTTGAAGATTTTTGATGGAAAATGAATTCCGTCGAAAATGGATGAATAAAATAAATGCAAAAGAAATTGATTTTATGAAGTTTTTCGACGAAAAATGTATTCCGTTGAAGATTTTTGACGAAAAATGTATTCCGTCGAAAACGGATGAATAAAATAAATGCAAAAGAAATTGGTTTTGTGAAGATTTTTGACGGAAAATGAATTCCGTCGAAAATGGATGAATAAAATAAATGCAAAAGAAATTGATTTTGTGAAGTTTTTCGACGTAAAATGGATTCCGTCGAAGATTTTGGACGGAAAATGAATTCCGTAGAAAATGGATGAATAAAATAAATGCAAAAGAAATTGATTTTATGAATTTTTATGATGGAAAATGGATTCCGTCGAAGATTTTTGACGAAAAATGTATTCCGTCGAAAATGGATGAATAAAATAAATGCAAAAGGAATTGTTTTGTGTAGTTTTTCGACGGAAAAAGAATTTCGTCGAAAACGGATTAATAAAATACATGCAAAAGAAATTGATTTTGTGAAGTTTTTCGACGGAAAATGGATTCCGTCGAAGATTTTTGACGGAAAATGAATTCCGTCAAAAATGGATGAATAAAATAAATGCAAAAGAAATTGAATTTATGAAGTTTTTCGATGGAAAATGGATTCCGTCGAAGATTTTTGACGGAAAATTAATTCCGTCGAAAATGTATGAATAAAATAAATGCAAAAGAAATTGATTTTGTGAAGTTTTTCGACGTAAAATGGATTCCGTCGAAGATTTTGGACGGAAAATGAATTCCGTCGAAAATGGATGAATAAAATAAATGCAAAAGAAATTGATTTTATGAAGTTTTAAGATGGAAAATGGATTCCGTCGAAGATTTTTGACGAAAAATGTATTCCGTCGAAAATGGATGAATAAAATAAATGCAAAAGAAATTGTTTTTGTGTAGTTTTTCGACGGAAAAAGAATTTCGTCGAAAACGGATTAATAAAATACATGCAAAAGAAATTGATTTTGTGAAGTTTTTCGACGTAAAATGGATTCCGTCGAAGATTTTGGACGGAAAATGAATTCCGCCGAAAATGGATGAATAAAATAAATGCAAAAGAAATTGATTTTATGAAGTTTTTCGTTGGAAAATGGATTCCATCGAAGATTTTTGACGAAAAATGTATTCCGTCGAAAACGGATGAATAAAATAAATGCAAAAGAAATTGATTTTGGGAAGTTATTCGACGGAAAATGGATTCCGTCGAAGATTTTTTACGGAAATTGAATTTGACCGAAAACGGATGAATAAAAAAATGCAAAAGAAATTGATTTTGTGAAGTTTTTCGACGGAAAATGGATTCCGTCGAAGATTTTTGACGGAAAATGAATTCCGTCGAAAATGGATAAATAAAATAAATGCAAAAGAAATTGATTTTGTGAAGTTTTTCGACGTAAAATGGATTCCGTCGAAGATTTTGGACGGAAAATGAATTCCGTCGAAAATGGATGAATAAAATAAATGCAAAAGAAATTGATTTTATGAATTTTTATGATGGAAAATGGATTCCGTCGAAGATTTTTGACGAAAAATGTATTCCGTCGAAAATGGATGAATAAAATAAATGCAAAAGGAATTGTTTTTGTGTAGTTTTTCGACGGAAAAAGAATTTCGTCGAAAACGGATTAATAAAATACATGCAAAAGAAATTGATTTTGTGAAGTTTTTCGACGGAAAATGGATTCCGTCGAAGATTTTTGACGGAAAATGAATTCCGTCAAAAATGGATGAATAAAATAAATGCAAAAGAAATTGAATTTATGAAGTTTTTCGATGGAAAATGGATTCCGTCGAAGATTTTTGACGGAAAATTAATTCCGTCGAAAATGTATGAATAAAATAAATGCAAAAGAAATTGATTTTGTGAAGTTTTTCGACGTAAAATGGATTCCGTCGAAGATTTTGGACGGAAAATGAATTCCGTCGAAAATGGATGAATAAAATAAATGCAAAAGAAATTGATTTTATGAAGTTTTAAGATGGAAAATGGATTCCGTCGAAGATTTTTGACGAAAAATGTATTCCGTCGAAAATGGATGAATAAAATAAATGCAAAAGAAATTGTTTTTGTGTAGTTTTTCGACGGAAAAAGAATTTCGTCGAAAACGGATTAATAAAATACATGCAAAAGAAATTGATTTTGTGAAGTTTTTCGACGTAAAATGGATTCCGTCGAAGATTTTGGACGGAAAATGAATTCCGCCGAAAATGGATGAATAAAATAAATGCAAAAGAAATTGATTTTATGAAGTTTTTCGTTGGAAAATGGATTCCATCGAAGATTTTTGACGAAAAATGTATTCCGTCGAAAACGGATGAATAAAATAAATGCAAAAGAAATTGATTTTGGGAAGTTATTCGACGGAAAATGGATTCCGTCGAAGATTTTTTACGGAAATTGAATTTGACCGAAAACGGATGAATAAAAAAATGCAAAAGAAATTGATTTTGTGAAGTTTTTCGACGGAAAATGGATTCCGTCGAAGATTTTTGACGGAAAATGAATTCCGTCGAAAATGGATAAATAAAATAAATGCAAAAGAAATTGATTTTGTGAAGTTTTTCGACAGAAAAAGAATTTCATTGAAAACGGAATAATAAAATAAATGCAAAAGAAATTGATTTTTTGAAGTTTTTCGACGGAAAATGGATTCCGTAGAAGATTTTTGATGGAAAATGGATTTCGTCGAAGATTTTTTACGGAAAATGAATTCCGACGAAAACGGATGAATAAAATAAATGCAAAAGAAATTGATTTTGTGAAGATTTTTGAATGAAAATGAATTCCGTCGAAAACGGATGAATAAAATAAATGCAAAAGAAATTGATTTTGCGAAGTTTTTCGACGGAAAATGGATTCCGTCGAAGATATTTGAAGAAAAATGTTTTCCGTCGAAAACAGATTAATAAAATAAATGCAAAAGAAATTGATTTTGTGAAGATTTTTGACGGAAAATGAATTCCGTCGAAAACGGATGAATAAAATAAATGCAAAAGAAATTGATTTTATGAAGTTTTTCGATGAAAAATGGATTCCGTCGAAAACTGATGAATAAAATAAATGCAAAAGAAATTGATTTTGTGATGTTTTTCGACGGAAAATGGATTCCGTAGAAGATTTTTGACGGAAAATGGATTCCGTCGAAGATTTTTGACGAAAAATGAATTCCGTCGAAAATGGATGAATAAAATAAATGCAAAAGAAATTGATTTTGTGAAGTTTTTCGACGGAAAATGGATCCCGTCGAAGATTTTTGACGGAAAATGAATTCCGTCGAAAATGCATGAATAAAATAAATGCAAAAGAAATTGATTTTATGAAGTTTTTCGACGAAAAATGGATTCCGTCGAAGATTTTTGACGAAAAATATATTCCGTCG
>JAVKPL010010763.1:0-46965 GCA_032173675.1 Gastrolobium villosum
GTTCCAATCCTTCCTCAGAAGAGAGGTTTTGATTTAAGCCACAAATATGAAAGAAACCAAGTAGTGTTCTCCATGGACTGGCGTAACAATTCTAGCATCGGCTACAGCCGTCGTTTGATTAGAAAAAAGATGTAAGTGATATGAAAGTTTATATATTAACCTGAACTAGTGTAACTATTTTTTTGGTACAAAAACTTGTGTAACTCTTGACACCATAGAGATGCTGAAATTAATAGTGGGGTCATTTACTTGAACATAAGATTGTCATTGAATTGAGACTAACTAAATTTTACTTCAGATATGCAATTCTTAGTTCCGGACTTTATTATGAGCCAATACAACAGGCATCTGATATTGCAGATATTCTGGAAGAGCAGCTGTTTATTGATGCTGCTTCAAAGGTTTGTTTCTTGAATTGTGTCTGAGCAAGTGAGGTTTCTATTTGTTATCAAGGAAATAAGAGGATTAAATGCAAGTTGTGCCCAAATCTTGATAACTAAACATCTTTGATATTTGTTGATGATTTTTCTTTCTAAATTTTTGGCAGGAGGAGTATATGAACGAGGAGACGTTGATACAGCGATTTCACACTCACCTGAGTGAGGTGTTTGGGACAAAATGCAGTCAACTACAAGTAGATAGTCCCATTCCTTCCACATCTCAGACAGTGCCCTCATCTGGGTTATTACATGCTTGGTCTAATGGAAGTCTACCGGCACTTGCTTTTCAAGTGGATGGTCCTATCATAAATGCCACAGATTATTGTTCAATGGCTATAAACAACAAATATGGATATCCAAACGGGGGACTATCTCACCCTTCTGCTGTTCAAGAGCATGTTTTTTCGCCTGATAATTGTTCATCAATCACTAAATGTAGTGATATGGATTTGTTTTCTAACTTTCCTATTTCTGGTGGGGTATGCAATCTGGAAGCTAGCTCCAAAACAAATTGTAAAGCTTCTATGGCCCAGCCTAGTTCATGCTTTGTTGCAAGAAATAAGCGTGCCCCTTGTGGTAATTCTGAAGCCAAGCCACCACCACCCAAGAGACCAAAATTGGAGTCAGCTTTTAGTGTCTCTTTAGTTGATAACAGAAGTACCGAGCATTCTCTTTGCAAAGAAATAATTAGCTCTGAAGAAGAAACGGGAATGGATGCTAACACATGCCATTTATGTTCAATGCAAAAGCTGTTTTTCAAACCAGTGTCAATTTATTGCTTCTGTTGCAACAAACTAATTAAGCGAAATGCATACTATTATTATAAAAAAGCAGAAGAGTTTGATACACAGAATTGCTTTTGCACCTCGTGCTATAAGAATTCTCGAAGCGGGCACATCACATTCAATGGGGTATCTGTTTCCACGACACTTCTTGATAGAAGGAGAAATGATGAAGTAATTGAAGAAGGGGTAAGTTTAATCTCCCTGCACTATAATTCAGCTTTATATAGAGAACTATAAGCTCACTCTTTTTTACTCTTTTTTCTTATAGTGGGTACAATGTGATAAATGCAAAAGATGGCAACATCGAATATGTGCACTCTATAACGATAAAGGAGAGTTGGATTGCGGAGCTGAGTACATATGTCCTATATGCCGCTTAAAGGACATTGAAAATGGAATGCATGTACCCTTACCAAAGACTGCTATTTTTTGTGCTAAGGACTTGCCAAGCACCATGCTCAGCGAGCACCTTGAGAAAAGACTTTCTAGTCGTATCATACAAGAGAGAGAAGAGAGGGCAGAAGTTGAAGGGAATGAAAATTTCGATGAGGTAAGATGGAGTATACTGTTTAATTGAAGTGGTTGAATACGAATACCTATGTTACCGCAATAGCATGCATCTACATAAACTTACATGTTTTAACTTTTTCTTTTTTGGTAAGCACATGTTTTAACATTTTCTTATTCTTATGCAAGCAAGTAAATTGAAAGTAATAGTAAACTAATAATCTTTCATAAAAGAACCCCAGCACTAAGAAACAAGTTTCTGTTAAAATAGTTGTGCTTCAGCCAGAAGAAAGGCTGTAATTTTTATATCTTTACATGCAAGATATTATTCTTCTCATATTATTGTTATTCATCTTTATCAACTGCTTTTACCTATATCCTTTTATAAAAAGAATTATATAAAATTATGTATTTTCTGATTTGCCATGTACTACTCCAATTTGCCAGGATTTAGCAGCTGAACATCTAACTGTTAGAGTAGTATTATCTGTTGACAAACAATTGAAAGTGAAGAACGAGTTTCGGGACATCTTTTTGGAGGAAAACTATCCTGCTGAGTTCCCTTATAGATCAAAAGTAAGTACAGAGGTTAATAGATGATTAAATGTATTTCCAATTGTTTCTGGAGGACTAAACCTCTCATGATATCTCCACCATTGTGTCTATTATTCAGAAGAAGTGATAGTGGCACATTTTGTTTCAGGTTATTCTTTTGTTTCAGCAGATTGAAGGAGTGGATGTATGCCTTTTTGGAATGTATGTCCAGGAGTTTGGCTCGGAATGCGGCAACCCTAATCAGCGTTGTGTATATATTTCATATCTTGATTCTGTTAAGTATTTTAGGCCTGAAAGGGCGACTAAGAGTGGAGAAGCTCTTCGAACCTTCGTTTACCATGAGTTATTGGTATGTTGCTTATAGATCATGTTGCTAATTACTTGCTCCTTGTTTTTGTTAGACCACATTTCACCTTGGGTTCATTTACTATGTCAATTAAACCAACAAAAATGAACACTTAATCCTTCTATTTGTTCTATTTACGTTTTTCTTTTTCTTTTTCTATCATTAGATTGGATACCTGGATTTTTGCAAGAAACGAGGTTTCACAACTTGCTACATATGGGCATGTCCTCCTTCGAAGGGGGAAGATTATTTACTATATTGTCATCCTGGCAATCAAAAGACTCCGAAGAATGATAAATTACGGCACTGGTATGTCTGTCTTTCTCCATATTTGTGTGTGTTGAATTTTTATGTGCTTGTGTATGCATCACATTAGCCATATCTCAATAATGAAAGGGTATGTAATAGAGTATTTTAATTTTCTTTTATACATATAAACATATATATATATATATATATATATATATATATATATATATATATATATATATATATATATATATAGCTTGCTTGCATTGGGAAAATTGGGCAAACCTGGAATAGTTTCTTTGTAAATATGCAAAGATAAGACTGCGTATAGAGATTGCCCTCATCCCTATCCAAACTAGATGTGGTTTAAGGGGAAATGGTTTTTATGTTTTTTTTTGGAAAATTAGCACTGCAATGTAACCATTGAGTATTTATATTATTTGTTTAATATATGTAGGTATCATTCAATGCTAAGAAAGGCTGCTGATGAAAATATTGTTGTTGGTTTAAGCAACATATATGATCGTTTCTTTGTTCCTACTGAAAAATGTGGCTTCAAGGTAACTACTGCTCATTTGCCATACTTTGATGGAGACTATTGGTCTGGTGCTGCTATGTATCATGCCAGGAAAATTGAACAAGAAAGTGGAGGAGACTATGAAAGGGCGTTGAAGAAAGTGAAAAGAGCTTTAAAGGCCATGGGATATGTAAATCCTTCAAAAGGCACTGCCAAAGACATTCTAGTGATGCAGAAAGTATGTATGCCTTTTCTTTCGACTTGATCCATTTGTTAAAGTAGCTCTTCATAGTTGAATCTGCTTAAATAGCTTAAGCGTGTTATTTGAGAAATCTCCCTCGTGGAATTTGAGCTAGTTATTTAATGAGATGCTGGATAACTCTTCAAGATTAGATGTAGTCGCGATAGTAATTTGGTTTTGCAAGGCTTAATAGGAACAAAAGGAGGTATTATATGGTCCTTGAGACATCACATGTTAATTTTGAAGGGAATTAGTGCAGTACTTTGAAGGATTAAGTTGTTAACTTCTTAGATTCATAGAGCTATAAGTTGTTCTTCATGAATAACATAACCATTCTTCCGCATGTTTTATACAGTGTCTAGACCTCTTTCGTCGTATCCCACCTTTTATACCTTTCGGAGGGTAGATTTTGTGATGAGTAATTGATATGTGTTAGACTTTGAACTGGTTATGAAAAGGTGTGATAAGTAATTTTAATGGTTAAATGCAACCTCCCTTTTTGCTCAACAAGAAAAGAAATGCAATCTCCCTTTGTATTTCCGTTGGTCCGTAAAAGTCAAAGTATTAATTTTTTACCATCCAATTATCCCTGTTACTAACTTAAACCTTAGTTCATCAAAGTGAAAACCCCCTATTTCATTTAATGGTTTCGCTACGTCTTCTGTATTGAAATAAAAGTTTACTATTCCATGCTCATTGGAAACTTATTCACTCAGTTTTATTTTAAGTATATAGCATATGATTCATGTCAGTTTATAATTTCTTTCTTAGTTACTAAAACAAAGATACCCACATTTTGTATTTCATATAGCATTTTAATTACCAATGTCATCATTATTCTACTACTTCTACTATATATTTGATTCTGTGAAATTTTCTTCTATAGTACATGTTTATTTAGTGAGTCCCAGACTAGTATGTTATTTACCTGCAATCTATCGAGCTTTGGATTTCTGTCTTTTCCTTTATTATTGTGTCTCATCATTTACGCAGCTGAAACATGCTCATGGAATGTGATATATCCTTTTATACATAACTGAATAAAATTTTGCAATGTTCTTATATGTTAGAGTTCAAGTTATTTACATTGATACTTCATGTGTTTTTGTTGTTAATTGATATTTCTTCCTTTTCTTTTTACCACTCTATATCTATTAGCTGGGCCAAGATATATTGCCTCTCAAGGAAGACTTCATCGTAGTTCACCTTCAGTATGCATGCATGCACTGCCATGAAGTGATAGTGTCTGGGAGGAGATGGTTTTGCACTGAATGCAAGAAATTTCAGGAGTGTGAAAGGTAATGATAACTTAAAATGCATGTATTGGGATTGTTTTTTCTCTCCTCTGTTTATTCCCTTAACTTGTATTTTGGTTATACATGTGCTGGTTTTGCTTACTCTAATATTAGAAGTTTTGTTGACGAAACATAGTTCAAATTCTCTGTTGATTGCATAATTTTGTTCGTCTTTGTTGTTCTTTTGAATCGGTATCAAAGTGCCAATCCTCCATTCATTTGGCATTTTCTCACATAGAACAACTTACTTAGTCTAGTTATACCTTTCTCCTCTAAACACTTCCAAACTTCATTGGATATATATTATCCCTTCTAAGTTCCAATTAATTTACCATTATCCAACTTCTTTAGTGCTTACTTTACCTCAAATTCCATGATTCTGTGATAAAAAGTATAAAATTGGGCACCCGCTTTAGTGATTATGTCCTTCCATTTCAATCAAGGACAAAGCACAAATTGAATTTGATTATGCACCTCTTGGTGTCTTCCCTTTTTTTCTTTTGCTCATATTTTGTTTCTTCATACGTTTGTACTACAGTTCTTTTTGTTTAATGTTAAGTAGTTTTGACAGTTGGGATAAGAAAAAAAAATGGGCTTATTTCATCTACTTTTGTATCAATATTTCAGATGCCATACTGCTGACTCGCACATTTCACTTAGTGGCGAGAGGCATACACTTTGTCAGGTAATTGCCTAAACTTGATGCTAGGTTCATATGATTTCCTCATTCATTAGTGTTTTCATGCAAAATAATATACATTTTTGAATTGTGTGCCTTTTTCAGGTCCTCGTGGATGACATCCCTTCTGACACTAAGGAGAACGATATCATCCTTAATAATGGATTACTTGAGATTAGGAATAACTTTTTGAGTTTCTGCCAAAAGAATCACTTTCAGTTTGACACACTCCGCCGTGCCAAGTATTCCTCAATGATGATCCTCCATCATCTAAAAAATCTGCTTGCAGTTCCATGTAGCATTTGCGGTAACAATAATGCATTCCAACAAAGCTGGAAATGTGAGATCTGCCCTGAGTTCACTGTATGCTCTGCATGCTATGAGAGGAGAGGTGCTAATTTCCATACACACAAGTTGAGACAAACTCGTTCAACAGCGGAACGTCAGTCAGGGAATCAAGAGTTAAAGCAGAATCCTGTATGGGTATGACCTAGTTTGCAGACTTTATTTTCTTTTTATCACTGGTTTGTTCTAGATTTTTTTTCAAACTTACCTTTTTTGTGGTTTTTATAATTTTATCTTCCCCTTTTTCCTTGTCATAACATGTACACTTGCTGACTTACCATGTAATTAATTGGTCACGCAGATGCAGGAAGTACTACGAGTTTTATGTCATGCATCTCAATGTCACCCAACTAAAGCTCAGCCCTGCTCTTATCCAAACTGCATTAAAATTAAAAAGCTGTTATCTCATGCCAGTAAGTGCACTATTAAAGCTGCTGGGGGCTGCAAGTATTGTAAGAAGGCATGGTTGGGACTAATTGCACACTCAAGGAATTGTAGGGACTCAGAATGTCGCGTCCCACGTTGCAAGTGTGTTACTCTTTCATCATATAACCTACACTCAATATTTGGCTAAATTGTGCATAAATATCCATTCATTGATATTTATGATAATTTTGCAGGGATCTGAAGAAGCATGCAGAATGGAAAGCCAATGCAATCTGAATCTCAACGTAGAGCCGCAATCGTAGAAAGCAAAATTTCACTCACTAATCAATAAATTCTGGATTATAGTAAGTCAAATGTCTAGCTGATAATTTGTAAAGTTGTAAATTTTGACGAAGTATATTGTTGAAGTTTGTATAGTTGCATGGTCAATAATAAACATAATAAACATAATAAACATAAAACCCTTTCTTTCATGGTCTAAATCTGACTTATCCAGAATAAAGGTTTTAGTTGTGGCCCTCAACTGCAACTACGTGCAGTTGGTTGTATTAACACGGCTAAGGTTACAGTAGCCATTGTGGTGTGAATTCTGCATTTTGTAAAAATAGGCTCATCCTTTATTAATATTCTTTGTTTTTAACTCTTCTTCAAGTGTGACATTTGTTCCATCATTGTTTTATCTTTATTAATTTTTATTTGGCATTCATGGTGCCTTTTCCTGATTTCCTTTATTTCTAACTATTGCATCGTGAGAATTGTAGGGTTCTTGTGGTAAGCCTGTTTGAGTCATAGCTATGCCATTAACCATTATGAGGATAACAGACATCATATAGTATTAGCTAATACGCGCCTGCATTGTCTTATTTTGAGGTTATTTATGTTGCAACGTAAAAAGGAAATGTTTGTTAGCAATGTCATTATTTTTTTATGATATCTTTGAATTGCAGTCATTCTGGATGGAGAACCCGACAAGAAATGATAAGAATAAAGATTTCATTCCTTTAGATGGTGATTCTGTGCCTCTATATGATCGCGGATATGCTTTGGGATTGACTTCAGCTGATGGTTCAAGTAATGTGGATGGGTATGCCATGTTACTTGTATTATCTTAGGATGAAATTATAGGTGCACTTAGCTTACAAGTTCTAGTGGTTCATGTTATCATGTGATGTTTCAAATACAGTATTATGAAATATGACTAGTGGAAGTATCTGCTTTATATTAATATCATGATTAGCCTGCTAGCTTGTTTTTTAGTTTTCCAATTTTATGTTACACGGCATATAGAAACCTTTGCTCAGAGGCTCAATAAAATCCTTGATCAGTTTTGTTACAGAATTTGTTCTTTCTGGATCTTCTGTACTGCAAAAATTTGTTTTTATTTCAAAGTTCTACTTTAAGTAGGTTTAGCATTAAACTACATATTTATATGTCCTATTAGTGTCTTTATATTTTTGACAGTGTTAGATTGGCTTATTTTTTTAGATTTTTTAAATGGTTGGAGGATTTTAGATGGAAAGCCTATTTTTAATTCTTTGTAGAAATGCTTATTTAGTTTTACAAAATTTGAATTTTTGGTCCAGTAGAAGGAAGAACATTCCAAGCAGACTAACAATTTTAATTCTTTTTTTTTTTCCTTGTAGAATGACTAACATTTTGTTCTATGGTACAAGGGCTTTGATTATGTGAATTATGTTGTTCTATTGGGTTATGGGCTAAGAGAAAAACGTTTTATTGGGTTAAGAGGTCCAATTTTGGGAATATGGGAACTTGTCTGGATTCTTTATGGTGGAATTGAATTTCAGACCTTTTTACATTGCTTTCACTTCTTATGTGCTTTACTTTTTTTTAACGTCTTGATGTAACATTTAGATTGCATGCATTTTTGTGTTCTGGTGGTCTTTTACTAATTCTAATGAAGCTTTTAAATTACTTATTTTAAAGAGTGTCATGTTCATTAATGCTGCTGTCTATTTGTTGACAAAATATACTTTCAGCTTCCATCATGATGTTGTGCTTTCTTTGTTTTTTATTTTTTATTTTTAAATATTATAGTGGTCTGGAGATCATTGATGCTGCTGCCCGGTGCTTCAATTGTGGTTCTTATAATCATTCGTTGCGTGAGTGTCCAAAGCCTCGTAATAATGTTGCTGTCAATAATGCTCGCAAACAACACAAGTCCCGACGGAACCAGAATGCTTCTTCCCGCAATCCAACTCGATATTATCAGAATTCTCCAGCTGGAAAGTATGATGGTTTGAGGCCAGGTGCTCTTGATGATGTAACACGTCAACTCTTGGGAATGGGGGTAAGAGTTATTGAAAATTCTGTTTTGATGTTATTTTAAGTAGTATAATACATTTCCACCGTTAGTTCTTTACTTTATTTTTTGGATTGAGAAAGAAGTTTTATTGAAAAGACACGAGGGAAAATGCAACTAGGTGAGGATAGGACATCCTTCAAAGTCCAAAGTAGGAAAAACAAACTGATGATAATCAATAAAAAAATCAGCAGTGCAGATCCGACTGCATATCGGAGATAGCTTATCCCTTGAAACAGCCCTGAGAAGAAACCTAGAGGGTAGCCATGAACACAACCTACTGATCTCATAAAAGGTTTATGATCAAATGTGTACCCTTATTAAAGAGTGATACATTCCAAAACCAAATGCTCCAATAGAGGACATACTTAGTGCTCACCAAGGAAGCCTCAAAACGATTGTTCCTAAGTAAAGTAGCATCCTTACAATGCAATAAATGTTGTATACTGTTTCTGAGTTAGGACTACACACAAACATCAGGGGAAAGAGCAGTTCGGGTCTACAAATGCACAACATGTCATTTGTGTTAATCCTGATAAGTACTGCTGTCCATGCTAATTTCTTGATCTTTGAGGGAGCTTTGAATTTTGAACTGTAACAAATCAAACAACAAAGGAATATCCAACCAAGATTTATAACATCATCCCACATCAGATCCTTTAACTACACTCCTTGCAGCCACACCTCTGAAACACCAGGGCACCACTTCAAAACCATTAATTGACTGCAATCACCTCAATATAACTCAGTCCAATCTCTATATCAGAAAATTGCAAAGAACCAGCCAAAACACTAAAGAGCTACAAAGCGGCAAACTGAATTCCAAATTAACACGATGAACTCCACAAAAAAGTCACCAGCAATTCCAAATCAGAACTCCATACTTACGTGGACAATATAATAAAGCACATGGCTTGGCTACCAAAGCCAGGGCATTTGAAACTATCATCTTCACTTTCTAGACCCAGTAATGCACACACTTTATCTTCAAAACAGCCCGTGTGTATTTCTGTGGGTCACATCCTTACACATGCTATAAATAAAATCCAGAAATTCTGATCTCCAGCTAGACCTATTGATATCTCAAGTAAACAATACTGTGCACACCTATATACTAAGATTTCAGCAATAGAATTGGATCTAAACACCTGTAGGAGAGCCCAGTAAAGATCCAGAAAGAAGTAATCCAACTCAGCCTGCAAGATGACACTTTCCAGCTTCCAACCAAATCTTAGAACACCTTCCAGAACCATCCAACTGGCCTTTTTTAAGTCAATCAAATTATGAGATTACCCTAGTAGAAAACCTTCTAATTGCAAATTCACCCAAAAGCTGACGTAATAGCAGCACCAAGCCCCAAAACCAAGAACTATACCAGAACCAGAGCCAAGACTAAAACAGAAATAAGTAATGTTTGAAACCAAATTAGCTATGTACAATGTTTGTGATAAGAACCTTGAGGTGCACGTGGTCAATGCTCCGACACGTTTTTTCGACATGCAGTCAACTTTTTCTGACACGCGGTCAACGCTCCGACATGTTTTTTTTATTTTTATTTTATTTTTTAACAGCTAGATTTTATTTTATTAATTAAAAATAAAAAAATAATTTCTAAATAAAATTTTTTCTGTTATGAAATTTTTTTCCTTTTATCACGTTCCTTTTTATAACAATATCCGTTTCCGTAATTAATTAAAACAACACTATAATCGTAAATGCAATACGCGGAAGCATCTAGCTAAACAACAACACTAAACTTTTCTTTTTATTCAACTCATTTTAAACCCATCAACTCATTCTCCTTTCTTACCAAGTTCTAGCCCTTTACGTAAGCTACGCGTGGTTTCAAACCACGTATCATTTGGAGTTCTACCCAACAAGTTATGCCCCTTTCTTTAAGATAAGAAAAACCTGAATTTTCAAAAATTGCACTGTGGTAATCGATTACCAGTGGGTGGTAATCGATTACCACCTGTCAAAAATGAGGCAGTAGCCAAATTTTGACCTCCTCTGTTCTGGTAATCGATTACCAACTTTGGGTAATCGATTACCTCACATGGTAATCGATTACCAAGCCTCAGTAATCGATTACCAGTGAAGACAGTAGCCAATTTTCGTCCCCTGTTGCATGGTAATCGATTACCATGCTTGGGTAATCGATTACTATGCAGTAAAAGTGACAGATTACAGCATTTTAAGCCCAAGAAGGGTTGTGTAATCCATCCCTAACCTCTTAGTACTCCACACAACACTTAAACATACCATAATTTAGGCTCTAGGCCCTTCAAACATACATTTTCATTCAATTATGTATCATATACAAAGTCCTTAACATAATGGCCATTTTACATCAAATATGGTCCATTTTACAACATATTCACCAAGGCTTCAATTACAATGAATGTGGCAATGGACAAGTCCCATGCTCACTCAATATACAACATATACTCATGTCCTACATATACATCATATTGAAGGATTTAACATGTGTTCATGAGCTTACTAAGCATGGCATTTTCAACATGCATAGATTCATGACCTAAGTCTAAAGCATACATCATATGCAAGATATGTCCCTATCCAATGCTCATCCCATGGTGCCTCCAACATGCACCTCATGCTCCACTCTTCCAGGCTCAACCTGACCTGAAATGATGCCCCACAACACGGGGTGAGATATATAAATATATCTCAGTAAACCAAGGGCCCTGGAGGTTTCTCCACCCATGGCTCACTCAATGTGCAAATATAACATCATATAATGTGCAAGCAATACAATATCACCAACCAACTGGAGACAACCCAAGAACATCCACGCATGGATTTATGTTCAAGGCTCCATCATATAACTCCCGAGACAATCCTAGAGCTTCTCCCATGGTTGAGAAAACTCCATGGCCAACCCAACCGGAACTCCTCAAGAGACCTATCCGGCGGATGTCCCCCGTTTGGCTCATCCTGGTGTCGCTCCCATGAGTCGACCCCATGGCATTCCAACTGGTACTTCGCCATCGAAATAATCCAGCGGATGTCCAAACCCAACACACGTCAACTGGCCAGTGACCAAACAATTTTTCATGAAATCCAAGCAATATGCATACAAGCACACAATCACACCATGCCATAAACACATAATCCAACCACAACCTTCCACTAGGTGTGGTGGAGCACACAAGGGCTAAACCCCAGTTCCAAAGGTTACCTCAACACCGAGCCAATGCTCCAAACGTAAGCTCCAAGCTTACCCGCTTCCAAAGCGTCCAAGAGAGGCAACCTAGATAATCCACAACATGATTATCAAATCATTTACAATTCAATCATTTATCTCAAACACTCATTCATTTAACTTTAATCTCTTTTATAACTCAAATTACCACATACATCATGAATCACACATTCTTTCTTCTCATTCCACTATACCACACTATACCATTATCCAATTAAACATCATATTTATATCATTTTCCATCAAATTCACAACCTTTACATCATTTTTCCTCCAAACCACCCTATGGTTCGAATTCCTCAAAGATTGGTTCTACAAGGTTTTCAATTCATTTTAATACTCATACTAATCATGTAATCTCATTATCAACCTATACCAATGGTCCATTATTCAATTATTCAATTTCACCACATACCACTTTTCATGGAATTTCCACAATTTTTCCTAAGTTAAAAACCCAACTTTTTCACCAAAATTTATCATAGCATTTTTAGCTTTCATGCATCATTCTAAGGCATTTTCATCTAATAGCATTTTTCCATTTGAGCTCTCTATCATCACACATCTAAAATCAAAGGTTTAAAGCATAAATTCCTAGATCTATGAATCCAACCATAAAAATACCACAAATATACTCACCATCAAGTGTAGGAACACCACCAAGGCTCCATCAATCCAAAAGAGATCCAAAAACTCCAAAAACTCCAAGAACACCAAAGGGGTCGGATCTGAGTTTGTCCATTTTCGCCCCAAGGAGATGATTTCATGGCTTCTAAGTGTTACCAATGGCTTTGGAAGGTCGTTTACAATAGATTTCAACACCAAAATCAAGTGATTTGGTGAAGAATAGAGAAAATGGCGAAAAGAAGAAGAATGGGTGTTTTGGTTCCATTTGCAGGGGGGTGCGCGAAGAAGAAGAGAAAAAGGAAGGAAAGAGAAGGAGAAAAGGGTGGGAGGCTAAGTGACTCCGGTCACACGGGTCCCACACGCGATCTAACTTCAACTCCGATAAAAATTATGATCATATATTCTTAATCTACATATTTTTCCAGTCCATGTCATATTTTTCTTTCCTCAAAATTCTCATAAAAATTTCACACTTATCGGTACACTCGTACCGCAGTATTTAACACTTAAAAAGTCACTATTCATCACTTTTTCACAAATTTGCCTATTCACTCAATTTTCCGCCCTGATTCCATTTCCAGCATTATTTTTGTCATATTAAATCTCTAACTCCATTTTTCATGCCTCGGTTCACGTTCTTGGCAAATTACCATTTTGCCCTTTTTGCCCATTTTGGCCCTAATCCTCGGATTTTCACTAATCCTTCCCTTTTTAAACCCATATTTTATCACATAATTTCACATTTAATTTTCCGAGGTGTTATATTCACCCCACCTTTTAGGAATTTTGTCCGCAAAATCAACTATGCACATAAGCTAACTCGGGATACAGCCAGAGAATCTCAGTCCCCCGTACCCAAGAAGCTCCATCCAGTGCGCGGATACCAACATAATTCTTTAAATTTTTATCTTTTGGCTTTCCAGCCACATTTCACAATAGTCTTGCCTTTCAAAGGCCCAATGGGAGACCTCAAGTCCTTCCCAATCTCCATCTCAACCGGTGACACCACATGTGAACAACCGGAGTGCACCACACAGTTGTGCACTATCTCTGCTTTACCAACCCAATTTCTTTTCATATGCTTTTCAATTTCTTTTCACAAGTCCGGCTACCTAGCACATATAGCCCATAATTTCTCTTGGCAGGTTTTCCTACCAAATTAACATATCAACAATATACCCATAGGGTTATGCTACATCCTATTCAATCTGTGCCACACAGGCAACTCTTACTTATTGGCACAATACAGCCACAATTTTCCTTCTTTGAATTTTATCTCCACGGAGTATTAACTCTTGTCATCAATCTATTTCACATTTCTTATTCCACATCAAATACTATTATGGAATCTCACAGCCTCTCAGTGCAACTCACCGAGTAATCATCCAGTTCACGCTCACTATACCTTTATTTTCTGAGGGACAAATCCCCATTTTTGGCACCTAGCCACAACTCGTATATCCACATTTTTCTTTTCTCATGTTCTTAACCTATAACGTACCATTTCACCTCAACACTTATCTTTAACAAGCACTATCTCTGTGCTAAACTTTGGAATCCAACTTTACAGGTTTACCAACTCTCGCCAAAACACAACGGCGAATCACTTCCTCAAGAAATTTTACTGGTACATAATGGACCACACATTACAATTCTTACCTTACATCGGTCATTTCAAAGCTTTCGACCCTGAATTTACTCATTAATTTTCATACACTAGATCATACTTACAATTTCAACTAATCATCTCAAAACTTAACACATAATTCATCACTGATTTCTCCCATTAAAGGCAACATGCCCAAGATTTCCATTAACAATTTTCTTTAATTACAATTCCGTACTCATGTATCAATTCCACATGTGTTTCATTCTATACATTTCTCCTTCATCATCATTTCACTTAACCAGTATGTATCACTCCAATGTCACATATCATCTCTCTCTCATATCTGTCCCATCACGTAGGGATTTTCAAAACCTATTTATCATGCCTCTAGGAACTTAATCCATCCTTGTCATTACTTTCATCATTTCACATTGGCGATCACACAAATCTCTCGAACCATTCAAGGTACTACTAGCACACTCAATCATATCTCTTGATACCTAGCCACAAACAACATCAATATTGTGTATTTTCAACACATCACTCACAAAATTTTGCATCAATACTGCTTCATCAGTAACTCTACCATCAGGGTAAGGACATCAACCTTTTATTTCACCAAATACATTTCTCTTTAACAACTGGTATCACACTTTCTTACTTGACTATATCTTCATTAATCACTTCTTAAAATCATCAGCCACTTTGGCCACCAACTTAAAATCATTGGCCACTTTGGCCACCAACTTAGCTTAACAACTAGCCATCACAAATCTTCCCAAAAGACTTTGACTCAATCCATCATCACCAATCAATTTTCCATCCCCTTCACATAGGGTGACAATCCAACAATTCTTTTCACAATTTCCGTAAAACCATAATTCCATAACACCACACTTGGTGTACACTCATGTACATCTCCCAATTCTCACATTCATAATCCAAACTGCCATCTCATGGCATCTCACACATTTCATCATATTAGGCATATTACTGTTCACTTACAGTTATCCAAATTCACCTCTTGCGTTCCTCACAAGATACAATCCTCTAATGCAATGGGTAAGAACATCCCAGGTTTAACCCCTCGAGCTCTTGCTGTCCTAAGGGCCCCAGGTGCAATGCCCCACCAATCAGAGAATCTGTCCTTATAATTCACGCAAGAAGAGGTAACATGCCCATGGCTGTACTAACAGTCCAACTAACTCAAGGTCCTACCTCACTACATTACTTATACAAGATAATAATAATCTCCAGGAACATAATCCATACGGAGATAGCCACCCAAATAATTACATTCACATCAAATCCGCATATAATACGGCAAACAGAGTCCTATATAGATACCTAATGGTATACTAGATATATCCTACTCTTGCACCAGGCAATATAATTTTCCACTATGGTTCTTTTCTCGACATTATACTCATTTAACTTGACTAGTCATTAGTCTTAGTCCATAGAATAATCCTCCTCACATGATCTCGGCATCTTTTTCAAATTATGACACAAAACTTTCAATTCATAACAGTACCCATGTTCGGTACAGTCCTTATCCATTGTCCATCATGACTTATAGCAACCATGCTCAACGCTGTAGAAGATCCACTTCATTAACACAACATCACTTTTCTCTCAATATTTCACCATGACACTAAGAGTGCCCTCATTTAACCGTCCATGCATTCAGTGCATCAGGACCACCAGATACATTATCAATTTCGAGCAGTGCTCGCCTGGGACTTCCAAGAGCAACACCTCTTAGGATTCAATCCACAAAGGGAAACCCAGGACAATATTAATTGTCACATTATTAACAACATGTGTGCCATGGTATAACTTGCACACCGGGACTCCATCATGAATCCCATACCACATTGAGCATCCAATGACGCTCCAAAGAGACAATCTCTTCACATTTCCCATCATAGGGAATTTCCATTGCGTAACTTTTCTTTTACCAAAGAGTTTACCAACTCAAAACAACACAGTTATACATTTAGGCACCCCGGCCTTCACAAAACATACACATTTACACATATATATATTTACAAATAACACTTAGCCATCACAGGATTACTATCCTCATATAGTTAAGCCACATCCTCAACTTGCAATGCTCCACAACATTATGGAAACATCTTAGTACCATTATTACACCACACTCAGTTATGTTTTCTTCACCTCACATTTGTCAAGTCCAACCATTCTTAACTTACGGACTCTCATACTTCCAATCAAATTCATCCAATGTCTTACATGGCAATTTCCTCAACTTCTTATATTTTACTTTCTATTCGTATGACATCCTCACTTACATTCAACCAATCACTAAATCATCATGGACTAAAGTCCCAATTTCAACCTTGAATTATCCATCCCATCATTTCCATAATTCTTTTAAGTTACTCACAATCCTCAATCAAATTTTGAATTTTCTATTTTATTTATACACCCAAGCATATCAAGTCATCCATGTGCATGCCCTCATCAAGGGTCTTATAACCTTATACTTTACCCTAAGGTATCCAATATTACATATAAACACTCATATTCAAATTTTCACCATTTCATCGGGGTTCCAATTCCCTTACCATATCAAGGTTATAGCACTAATTCCACATATACTCAATTGTTCTAACTCCCCAAACATTTAGGGAAGACTTAGCCACATCATCATACCAATATCAACTCAATTCAGTCCTTTTACTAACCACAAGACCACATTCAACTATGGTGGCATTCTACCCAAAGTGGTTAAACATCTTATCTCAATTCATTCTCACTAAGTCCTCAATGACAATATCACAATTTATTCTCACTAAGTCCTCAATTACACCAAATTCACTTACTAACATATCCATTCGTGGGGTAGTCAACACTGCACCCACCACCTTAACCTAAGGACTGGCATTGGTGCTCCAGGGTTGTCACGAAGGCATCTTATACTGACCACACATTGAACACAAGGAAATGGGTTGATCAGGCCCAAACAAAGGAATCACATGTGTAGCAGTCAATAAGAGTCTACGTACAACTATACAGCACTCACCTCAATTACACAATCATCAGAGTTCCCTAAAGAAACTGCTCTGATACCATAAAATGTAACAGCCCGTTACGTACCGGTGTTGTTAACATTACTTATGATATTAAGCGCAGTTACAATCACAGTAATTGGGTTAATTAAATTACGGGCAAACTTTTTCCTTTTATCACGTTCCTTTTTATAACAATATCCGTTTCCGTAATTAATTAAAACAACACTATAATCGTAAATGCAATACGCGGAAGCATCTAGCTAAACAACAACACTAAACTTTTCTTTTTATTCAACTCATTTTAAACCCATCAACTCATTCTCCTTTCTTACCAAGTTCTAGCCCTTTACGTAAGCTACGCGTGGTTTCAAACCACGTATCATTTGGAGTTCTACCCAACAAGTTATGCCCCTTTCTTTAAGATAAGAAAAACCTGAATTTTCAAAAATTGCACTGTGGTAATCGATTACCAGTGGGTGGTAATCGATTACCACCTGTCAAAAATGAGGCAGTAGCCAAATTTTGACCTCCTCTGTTCTGGTAATCGATTACCAACTTTGGGTAATCGATTACCTCACATGGTAATCGATTACCAAGCCTCAGTAATCGATTACCAGTGAAGACAGTAGCCAATTTTCGTCCCCTGTTGCATGGTAATCGATTACCATGCTTGGGTAATCGATTACTATGCAGTAAAAGTGACAGATTACAGCATTTTAAGCCCAAGAAGGGTTGTGTAATCCATCCCTAACCTCTTAGTACTCCACACAACACTTAAACATACCATAATTTAGGCTCTAGGCCCTTCAAACATACATTTTCATTCAATTATGTATCATATACAAAGTCCTTAACATAATGGCCATTTTACATCAAATATGGTCCATTTTACAACATATTCACCAAGGCTTCAATTACAATGAATGTGGCAATGGACAAGTCCCATGCTCACTCAATATACAACATATACTCATGTCCTACATATACATCATATTGAAGGATTTAACATGTGTTCATGAGCTTACTAAGCATGGCATTTTCAACATGCATAGATTCATGACCTAAGTCTAAAGCATACATCATATGCAAGATATGTCCCTATCCAATGCTCATCCCATGGTGCCTCCAACATGCACCTCATGCTCCACTCTTCCAGGCTCAACCTGACCTGAAATGATGCCCCACAACACGGGGTGAGATATATAAATATATCTCAGTAAACCAAGGGCCCTGGAGGTTTCTCCACCCATGGCTCACTCAATGTGCAAATATAACATCATATAATGTGCAAGCAATACAATATCACCAACCAACTGGAGACAACCCAAGAACATCCACGCATGGATTTATGTTCAAGGCTCCATCATATAACTCCCGAGACAATCCTAGAGCTTCTCCCATGGTTGAGAAAACTCCATGGCCAACCCAACCGGAACTCCTCAAGAGACCTATCCGGCGGATGTCCCCCGTTTGGCTCATCCTGGTGTCGCTCCCATGAGTCGACCCCATGGCATTCCAACTGGTACTTCGCCATCGAAATAATCCAGCGGATGTCCAAACCCAACACACGTCAACTGGCCAGTGACCAAACAATTTTTCATGAAATCCAAGCAATATGCATACAAGCACACAATCACACCATGCCATAAACACATAATCCAACCACAACCTTCCACTAGGTGTGGTGGAGCACACAAGGGCTAAACCCCAGTTCCAAAGGTTACCTCAACACCGAGCCAATGCTCCAAACGTAAGCTCCAAGCTTACCCGCTTCCAAAGCGTCCAAGAGAGGCAACCTAGATAATCCACAACATGATTATCAAATCATTTACAATTCAATCATTTATCTCAAACACTCATTCATTTAACTTTAATCTCTTTTATAACTCAAATTACCACATACATCATGAATCACACATTCTTTCTTCTCATTCCACTATACCACACTATACCATTATCCAATTAAACATCATATTTATATCATTTTCCATCAAATTCACAACCTTTACATCATTTTTCCTCCAAACCACCCTATGGTTCGAATTCCTCAAAGATTGGTTCTACAAGGTTTTCAATTCATTTTAATACACATACTAATCATGTAATCTCATTATCAACCTATACCAATGGTCCATTATTCAATTATTCAATTTCACCACATACCACTTTTCATGGAATTTCCACAATTTTTCCTAAGTTAAAAACCCAACTTTTTCACCAAAATTTATCATAGCATTTTTAGCTTTCATGCATCATTCTAAGGCATTTTCATCTAATAGCATTTTTCCATTTGAGCTCTCTATCATCACACATCTAAAATCAAAGGTTTAAAGCATAAATTCCTAGATCTATGAATCCAACCATAAAAATACCACAAATATACTCACCATCAAGTGTAGGAACACCACCAAGGCTCCATCAATCCAAAAGAGATCCAAAAACTCCAAAAACTCCAAGAACACCAAAGGGGTCGGATCTGAGTTTGTCCATTTTCGCCCCAAGGAGATGATTTCATGGCTTCTAAGTGTTACCAATGGCTTTGGAAGGTCGTTTACAATAGATTTCAACACCAAAATCAAGTGATTTGGTGAAGAATAGAGAAAATGGCGAAAAGAAGAAGAATGGGTGTTTTGGTTCCATTTGCAGGGGGGTGCGCGAAGAAGAAGAGAAAAAGGAAGGAAAGAGAAGGAGAAAAGGGTGGGAGGCTAAGTGACTCCGGTCACACGGGTCCCACACGCGATCTAACTTCAACTCCGATAAAAATTATGATCATATATTCTTAATCTACATATTTTTCCAGTCCATGTCATATTTTTCTTTCCTCAAAATTCTCATAAAAATTTCACACTTATCGGTACACTCGTACCGCAGTATTTAACACTTAAAAAGTCACTATTCATCACTTTTTCACAAATTTGCCTATTCACTCAATTTTCCGCCCTGATTCCATTTCCAGCATTATTTTTGTCATATTAAATCTCTAACTCCATTTTTCATGCCTCGGTTCACGTTCTTGGCAAATTACCATTTTGCCCTTTTTGCCCATTTTGGCCCTAATCCTCGGATTTTCACTAATCCTTCCCTTTTTAAACCCATATTTTATCACATAATTTCACATTTAATTTTCCGAGGTGTTATATTCCAAATCAGCTTATATGTATTAAATATAAATTATATTATATATATTAAAAACTTTATTATCTAATATTCAAAACATGTAATAGCAGCACCAAGCCCCAAAACCAAGAACCCACCAGACGACTAAAACAGAAATAAGTAATGTTTGAAACCAAATTTATATGACATGTTTTTTTTATTTTTATTTTATTTTTTTAGATTTTATTTTATTAATTAAAAATAAAAAAATAATTTTAAATAAAATTTTTTCTGTTATGAAATTTGACATAAAAAATTAATAAGATATGAAAAATTATTTTTGTTTATATTTATGTTATAAAATTTGAAAATTAGATTGGTCTTATTATGGGCTCTTATATGTATTAAATATAAATTATATTATATATATTAAAAATATTATCTAATATCAAAACATGTCCCAACGTGTCGGAATATGACATTTTTTAGAATTTACGTGTCGCGTGTCGTGTCGTGTGTCCCGTATCAGTGTCGGTGCATCATAGCATATAGGTATATGTATGTGTACATAATTTTTTTAAACAAAATATATATCAATTGAACTTGATTCTACAAATTACTCAACCTTTGAATTGTAAAGTGGACGTGTAAGTGTTAAAGTAAAAATATTGGAATAAATTATTGCATAGAATATGTTAGGTGTAGTAATTTATGAATTGCTTTTTCAACTGATGGTTTCTAAGCTAATAATAAAAGTGGCAGAATGGAAAAATTAGTTGTGTTGTGGTAAATAATTTGAAAATTACACTATTTATAGTGTTGTTATTTTGCTTTTGCTGGAGTATAACTAAACTGTACAATGGAGACTTCTGTGATGTGGCAGAATTTTTCAGTCTTTATGAAATTGAAAAATGTTTTCTGTTACGCAGGAGCTTGATCCACCTCCGTGGCTTAACAGAATGCGAGAAATAGGATACCCACCTGGATATCTTGGTAAAACACATTTCTCTGACCTCAATTACATCATTCTTGGGAAGGATAAAGTTGTATTTCTTGTTTTCATGATCACCTTGTACAAGCATTGACGGTAAGCCAATTAAAGTACAAAATTGTTCATATGACAGCCATTAGGGTAAGCTGTTTTATTGTCACTTGCAAGACAAAACACGTAACATTTGCGGATGCAATTCAATACAAATGACTGTATAATTGTAATCGCAAGAATCTGATAATCTTTTAACCCTGAAAAATGTTGATTGCATCTAATTGCATTTCATTTAAGAGTTAGGGAAGAGAGAGGAGAAAAAATGAAAGAATCTGAGAGAAAGTGTTTCTACTGAATCTTGTGTTGTTAAATCACACAGTTCGGAAGCACAACTGATATATGTAGAGTTCAGAGAGAAGCTTGTTACCCAAGCTTATCAGATGAGACAGTTACACTTAGATATGACAGTTCTAACAAAATAGCTTTGCAGCAATAGTTGGGACAGGGACCAAAGTGCCACGTTTGAACAAAAAAATTACCAGACTGCCACGCTAACAGTAAATTTTGCAAAAATGCCACGCGGCATAATTCGCTACACAGTGTAGCGAAATATGCCACGTCAGCATGCTCGGAACCAAACTCAAAATTGTTGCTATGTAGCGAATTTCAACAATTTTGACACATAGCACTTTTTGGTTCTGATGTGGCATATTTCGCTACACTGTGTAGCGAATTACTTGCATGCATATTTCGCTACACTGTGTAGCGAATTATGCCGCGTGGCATTTTGACAAAATTTATTGTTGGCGTGGCAGTCTGGTAATTTTTTTGTCCAAACGTGACAAAATGGTCACTGTCCCGCAATAGTTACTAGCTGTACAGAGCTAAAAGTAACACATTTAATGTTAACCTACTACAATCAGATAGCATAAACGAAATACAAGGTAAATATATTCCTTCTACTCTAATATCATTTTTAACAATACTTAAAGTTGTGATTAGGACAAAGACTAAAGATAATAAGATATTGATTGCAATGTGATACGAATCAAAATATTTATTATAACGAAATAGGGATAAATCCCAAGTACAATGAATCAAAACACTGGTAATAAGATTAAATTAGGATTGAGTACTATAGAACTTCAAGGGTCTGCAACCTCACACCCAAGGTATTTGAGAGACACCTGGTCTCCCCCTACTCCCAATTTCTAATACTCAATAGTCTTCGTCACCTCTTCCTTCTACCATATTTATCACATATTACCCATAAATACGTGATCAATCACCCTTAATAAAGGAATCAATCACCAATAATTATGTAGTCAATTATCCATAATCCATAACTACAAAATTGATCACCCATAATTACATAACCAATCACATATAAATCGACACCATAAAATACAGAATCACCTATGATTTATACGGAATCCTCCCATAATAATATCCCTTCATTCATTATGAATACTCAGCATTGTGAAGGTTGGTGTATTCCTATCACATTGCCTGAAACAAATGGTCATCTTGGGTTCTTAGTTGTGCATAGATATCTAATTGATATATATATATATATATATATATATATATATATATATATATATATATATATATATATTGGTAAGCTCTAATTGATATTTTAAATTTAATGTTGTATGTATAGGTTTCCTGGATAAATTTTTGAAAAATCTTCTGAGGCTGTTGCACAAGTTTCTTTCTTAACTTAATGAACTTGTGCTATTATTTATATATCTTTAGTCTCAATCTTATTTCTTTTTTTTCTTTTTCTTTACCTTATTCTGATATATCCTTCATTCCTTTTCATTTTTTCTTATTTGATATATGAAATTAGTTATCCTCATAACTCATGTTTTTGGATTTAGATGTGGATGATGAGGATCAGCCTTCAGGCATTACAATATACACTGATAGGGAGATTTCAGAACAGGAGGATGGGGAGATTATGGAAGCAGATTTTTCAAGACCAAAACGGAAAATGACTGTTGAATTTCCTGGAATAAATGCACCTATTCCTGGAAATGCTGATCAAAGATTGTGGGCTGCTGTGGCTGGACCCTCTAGTTCAGATGTTCCAAGAAACTGGTCACAGCATCGGTGGAATCAAAGTCCTGAATATGGCAGCAGAGGGTACCATCGAGAGCAAAGATTGTTAGGGGACTTGAGGGAAGATGGTCCTCCAGGGGACCCAGGATATAATTCATCCAAGTATAGTTTCCATCCTAGGTTTGGTGGTCATGATTCTGTACCAAGAAGTCCTTCAATGTCAAGGTCCCAATCAGACCGGAGAAGTCCTTTGCATGATGAAGAATCCCCAAAGCCTATTTCTTTCCATTCTCTTCATTATTCATCTTCAGAGAGGCTTCTTTCACCCTTGGACCACGATTCCAGTAGACGTGGAAGCTGGATGCCGGAAAGCCTTTTTGATAGAGACCGAGATCTTTCTTCTCGATTTAAGGACAAGTCAGAAGACCGTCACTATCGCAGTGGGAGGTGAGATGGCATCAACAATATCATATTGGCAGGTTGTGAAGGTCGTGCATACCTTGAAATTATTTAACCTCACCTTATTAGGGACTGGGGTTGTACAAAGTTATAAGGAAGTTGGCAGGTTTAGCCATTTCTGGTATCTTTGTATGCACTCATCTTTAGGCTATATCAGCTGCAACCACTGGATGTTCAGCGTGTGTTTAAAATCTTTGGAATAGAATATGGTTATTTGTAAAGATTAATTATCACTTCATTGTAGTTTTCTCTTTTTGTCTGTCTCTTTATCAGGGTATGTGAACCTATATCCAAAAGGAAATCCTTAGTGTCATCAACCCTAGAGTTCATAAAAACATGGTAGTTGCTGTTGCCAATTACTATTATTGATTTGATAAATACTAATGCAAGGCAATTTGTGATCTTGTGATTATGCCATTTTGAAATATTTCAAACATAATTGATTGGGCTGGTGTAAAGAGATTGGTCTAGAATGAACTGGCCAATTTTCGAACTGTGCGCATCGTCCCTTAGTTTATGACAGAATCACTATCATCGAAGCACCATTTTGTTATTTTGAACCCTGAAAGCAAATTCTAAAAAATAAAATAAATATGAATCGAATGTAGATAAGGTAGAGATAATACAAAATAATGTCCAAGTGAAACAAACAAGTAGAGTTAGATTAAAGGCACCAAGATCAAGAAGGAAGATCCAATAGAAGTAAAAATACCAGACCGATTTCCAAGGGGGGGAAAAAGCAAGATAAATGCAGTGATAGCTGGATCTCGTATATTTTACGAAGTACTTTTTATTTATCAATGCAAAGTGGTGTTCCGTCATTAATTTAAACTTCTATATTTTTTAGAAAAACAATTAATTTACCAACAATGGTCCAAGTTGTAAAGAGTTTGTTTTCCTTAATTAGAAATCTCAAATTCGAATATTGGGAATGTAGAAAATGGTTTTCGGAAAGCTGCCCCTTATAAATTTTCGAACTGAACAAATTGGATAATCAATGAATTTTCATTGATGGACATATCAAATAATAATAATTAATTTTTGAATACTCACTACAACCCTGCTTCTTGCATCTTGCAGTTCTCAGGCCCATAATCTATTTGCTCTTGTGGGCTTAGTATCCATGGGTTTGGTTTGGGCTGAGATGAGGCTTAGTCCAATCAAACTATAAACCTTTGGTTAGATATATTGAGCCAAAGCGTAAATATTTTTTTGATTTGTAATTAGGGTTTTCGCAGATAAAGCCTAAATATTTGGATGTGATTTGTGATTGTGTGTATTTTTTTTTTAGGAAAAATGTTTGTATTTTTAAATGACACAATATATATTATTTTACTGTCATAAGAGGTAGGACTCACACATTTATTTATTTTTTGTCCACTCTCTCTTCCCCTTTATCTATGTCTTTCTCTCACTTAAAACGACACAACTTTACAGGCTCTTTGACCATTGGGTTTTTTTTTTGAGGTTTTATTGTATCAATTTAGTATTTGATTCACAGTATTTACCAATAGGGTCATTGAATGACGAGAGGGGGATCCAGCAGCACTGAGTGCCGCGACCCTTCTCCTGTGCCGTTGGCGTCACTTAACGACCCATATTGGTAAATACCGTGAATCAAATACCAGATTAAAAATTAAAGGGGGTACAAACCCCAAATGAGTCAAAGAGCTCAATTTTACATCCTTTAAAATGGTAACACTTTTCCCATTTTTTTATAATAAATATTTATATGGGACTGATATCATTAATAATAGTTCATTGGTCCGTCTATCAAAGCATTAAGGTTAAATTAGTTAAGTAAGATGATAGGTTTGGATACATTTGAGAGTTTTTTTTTTCTTTTGGTTATTAGGGAAATAGCCCAGGGAACACAAAAAAACTACATCAGACTGACACAACGGGAATGTCTTACATTACATTAGAGAGATCTGCTAAATAATGAAATCCAAGTCCTATAGGCATGTAAGAAAAGCATTATGGTCTCCCACGGTGTCATCTGAGAGGATAATTGGCAAGGCAATCAGAACAAGAATTATCTTCTCTATATGTGTGCTGCAATCTAACATACTTAACATAACAATCTCTATTCAGCCAAGCTCAAATGGGAGATAATAGATGGGTCTCTCGAACGGAATTATCAGATTTGGTAAGCAAATTGACAATGGCGAAAAAGTCACTTTTAATAATAACTTGGCGATGTCGAGTAGTTCAAGCCATCCCTGGTCCTTTTAGCGAGAAAAACTTCAATGCATCGGGACCCCCGAACTCGGCGGTCCCTTTTATTAAAAAGTGAAAAAAAGAAATTCCCATGTTTTTATTTTATATTTATTTTTTAATCTTAAAAAATTTCCCTTTATATTAAAAGGGAATAGCGAGTTCAGTGATCCCGGTACATTAAAGTTTTTCTTTCTTTCACCACTCCCCTAAAGTTCTATTGTATATGTCGTACTACTCCTAATCCTCAAGGCTAGACCACTAATCCACTACCCTTTCTAACCTTGACATATTACTCCACACGCTGCTTGCCCTATGTTCCCTTTGGAAGCGCAATCAATTTATTCCATCCGTCATCAAAGGGACGAGCAAAGTTTTGGTTTACCCGGCATACCGAATATGGTACTAAAATGGAATTTTTTTTCACTTTAATCCTTGCTTTTTTATATATTTTCTTCTATGTTCCTTCAAACTCTCCTCATTTTTTAAGTGTTACACCCTGTGTTTAGTCGGTTTTTTAACATGCATATGGTACAAAAGCGCATTATAAACTTAGATTTAAGCGCAAGACTTGTTTACAAAACATTGCTTTTACTTACGGCAAAAAGGCAGATAAACTTTTCTTTTTATCCTTACATTATTCATCTTATGTTCTACAACGCGAAAGTTCCTTATTCAACTGTTTTGGTTTGTACAATCTCATAGATGAACAAATCTCTTATTTACTCTACGGATAACTGTAATTAACGGTCAATATCTGTCATAATATGATTACTAGAACCATTTCGGATAGAAACCAACGAACATCATAAAGGTTAGGGGTATATTTCATTATATTCTCAAAATTAATTTTTTTTTATTTTTAGGAAAAAAAAAACTTATTCGATAATGTCTATTTTATAAAAATAATTCTACAAATTATAACTATTTTTTAGTTTTTAAAATCAAGATTTGAAAACATATATGAGTTGTTTTTATTTTGTCTTTTTGACTTTTAATTTTTAAAATAAAAATTACCAAAAATATATATTTTATTAATTATTTTACAAAACAGTTTTAAGAAGAAAAAAATCACAACTCAATCAAATACTTTTTTCTTTTCAATTTGTTTAAAAGAGAGGGGGGGGACCTTGATGATAGGAACTAATTTATTAATATGATCAAGAGATAAACAATTTTTTTTATAAAGATTTTTTAGATAAAGATATATATTTGATAATACACACATTCTAGGATGTGACTGTTTAATAAATAGAGGAATTTTTTTTTCTAATTTTTTTAATTCTGATAATATATTATACAATGTATGTATTTAATAAATAATGTGCAGGAGAATAAATAAATAAAAAGTTAATTATTTAGAAAAATTTGTTCTTGAATTATTGGTTTATTTTCTAGAATAGGAAAATAAATTGAATTTATCAAACGTAATTTCTAATTATTTTATTTTATAGATTAAAAGTTGATATAAAAAAATAGAAACATTACGATACATATCCTAGCTAAGTGAGTAGAAAATAACAATATGTCGTGTTTTAGAGGTGAAAATTTGGATTGATACAAATACATTCAATATTAACATAACATAGACAATTATTCATTTCAAAACTCTCGACGGTAATACGACTTATTTACTACATAGAATGATACAACAAGATCCGAATTATTCACTTTTTTTAGTTTTTAATTAAAAATAATTTAAATAATTTCAAATTAAAAAGTAAAAGTGGATAAGTGGAATAAATATATAATTATATAATTATTTGATTAAAACAGTAGATACCAACACGAATACTAGTAGCATGAATGCAAATATAGGTTAAGAGGAAGACAAAAAAATCAGTGTCGTATTGGAAATATGTTGAAAATTGAGACTTCTAATTTTGAACCATATCCTTGTCCCATTTTCCCTCTTTTTTTTTTCAGTTCAATTGGAAGGATTAATTATGTAAAACAAAATAGAAAAATAAGAAGTTTAACAGTAACATTTCAAATAGGCCAACTAAACCATAATGCATAATAAACATGTTAATAAATCCTAGATGACATGACAGCCCCCAGGAACATTTGTCCTTTTCATATCGGGCCTTTGCATGATCATTAATTTTTATGACCATTACTGTTTATCAAGCCTTTCTATGTTAGTATTTTGGGTTAGACGTACACGATAAAGTGATTATATATCTACACTTTTGATGTGCATCGAGGAATAATACAAATAAAATAACACAAGGCAATTAATTGAGATACAATACAATTTTTTTTATCTACTGTTTGTCATCGATTCGCAAATTTTGTGTTGTGGGTAAAGAGGTAAATAGGTTAGGCTAGGTTGGGCTTTAACTTAAATAGGTAAAGTCTATGTAAAAACATTAAGTCTATCCTGACCTGTTAGCTTGTGTATGTCCCACATTACAAGTCTGATCTGACCTATATTTAAAAATAAAAGCCTTGGCTTAGACTTGTTAGCCCGTTTAAGCCTATTAAATATTCAATAATTAAAATAATAACTAAAATAATATTACTTTATTATTCAAATTTATTAAAAAAATTGATACATGTTCCATACTTTTTACTGCTCACTTTACGGGGAGTTTTTCACATTAAAAAATCGTTTCGTGTTATTTTGAGTTTGATTATTGCATAATCATTGTTGACATAATAATTTAGCTTTGTTATGCCATTATTTGCAAAGGGAAATTGCTATGTTTTACCAATAACCCTTTGCTGCAATTCTGCCCTCCGATGTTGAAAATGTGATATTTGAGCAATTGCATGATTTGAGACCATTAAGTATAAGGGTTATAATGAAGCATCCTCAAGGTCTTCTAATCAGCATCTTCAGGGAATATTATATAGAATTTGAATGATAAGCTAATCAGGTGACAGATTAGTCAAGAAAAAGCTTTAATTTGAGCATTTGTGGGTGGGCTTTTTTCTAATAAAAGATTTGGCATACAGTATTCGTTTGAATGGGCTTTTTTTTATTAAAAAAAAAGTTTTTTGAGATATTTCATGAGTTTGGATAGTAACTTTTTAAAAAAGCAGAATTTTAAAAATAATTAATTTTTTTTAGAAGTCAGGATTCATTGCTTCTGGAAAAGATAAAAGTTAAAAGTTAAAAAAAAAATTAAAAATTTAATTTTATCTCAACCCCACTCCACCTCACTACCATTACATATCCTTTATAGTAATTTTATATATAAGAAGTGTTTATTAATTTTAACATCCAAATAAATTTTTTATTTAAAAGTATTTTTTATATATTCTATTTTTTTTTGTAAGCTTTTATATATTATATTTTAATGCAAAATAGCTTTAACTTTTAAAAATATTATTTAAAAAAAGAAAGTAATAAAAAAAAATTAAACTCATCCAAACGAGCTTAGCATGTTGGAAATAAAGACTTTACATGAAGCCTCATTATGATGCTGATAGAAACTCTATGAGGTGTATGTTATGAGGATTCTAATAGCCAGTTTCGTGGTAACTAAAAAAACAAAATAGCCAGTTTCAGAGACTTCTTTTATGCTAAAAAGTTACTTTTAGGCAACGTTTCGTACCGGAAAAAAATATTTATGAATTATGATTTTTAAGAATATGATGAGAAAGAAAATTTCTGAAAATATTATCATAAAGTTATTTAATAGGTAAAAGTATATGCGGCATTGTTGAGTTAATTTTCATATATCATATTTGGTTATTTTTGTCTGAAAAATTAATCCATATTTTCCATTGTTTGTGATTCCTTTGGTTTAAAAAGTACACACAAAACAGAATTCTGGAAAAATAACTTTCCCAAAAAAAATTCTCCAATGTACTACTAAATATGGGATTCTAGGAAATCCATCATCTATGATGCACGGACACGGACACGGGACACGGGACACGACACGATACGACATGCCGACACGTTAATTCTAAAAAATGTCATATTTCGACACGTTGAGACACGTTTTGATATTAAATAAAATTTTTAATATATATAATATAATTTTTATTTAATACATATAAGAATCCATAATAAGTCATATAACCAATCAAATATTTAAATTTCATAACATAAATATAAGTATAAATAATTTTTCGTACTTTGTTAATTTTTAAAGTCAAATTTTATAACAGAAAAAAATTAATTTATAAATTATTTTTTTAATATTTAGTTAACAAAAAAAAATTAAGATTAAAAAAATAAAAGAAAAACAAAAAAAAAACGTGTCCGAGCGTGTCCCCAAATGTTGACCGCGTGTCCCCAAATGTTGACTGCGTGTCGGAACGTGTCGGAGAGTTGACCGCGTGTCCCCAAATGTTGACTGCGTGTCGGACGCGTGTCCGAGCGTGTCCGAGCGTGTCCGTGTCGGAAACGTGTCCGACACGCAAATTTTAGAAAAAGTTGCGTGTCCGTGCAACTGAGTCCACCATCACTTTCCCATACATTACTCTCGACGGTAATACGACTCATTTACTACATAGAAAGAAACAACAAGATATGAATTACTTACCATTTTTACTTTTCAAATAAAAATAATTTAAATAATTTCAAATTAAAAAGTAAAAGTGGATAATTGGAATAAATATTTAATTATTTAATTAAAACAATAGATACCAACACGAATACTAGTACACGAATGCAAATATAGGTTAAGAGGAAGACAAAAAAAATCAGCGTCGTATTGGAAATATGTTGAAAATTGACACTTCTAATTTTGAACCATATCCTTGTCCCATTTTCCCTCCTTTTTTTTTCAGTTCAATTGGAAGGATTAATTATGTAAAACAAAATAGAAAAAATAAGAAGTTTAACAGTAACCTTTCAAATAGACCAACTAAACCCTAATGTATAATAAACATGTTACTAAATCCTAGATGACATGACAGCCCTAGGAACATTTGTCCTTTTCATATCGGGCCTTTGCATGATCATTAATTTTTATGACCATTACTGTTTATCAAGCCTTTCTATGTTAGTATTTTGGGTTAGAAGTACACGATAAATTGATTATATATCTACACTTTTGATGTTCATCGAGGAATAATACAAAGAAAATAACACAAGGCAATTAACTGAGATACAATACAATTTTTTTTATCTACTGTTTGTCATCGATTCGCAAATTTTGTGTTGTGGGTAAAGAGGTAAATAGGTTAGGCTAGGTTGGGCTTTAACTTAAATAGGTAAAGTCTATGTAAAAACATTAAGTCTATCCTGACCTGTTAACTTGTGTATGTCCCACATTACAAGTCTAGCCTGACCTATATTTAAAAAATAAAAGCCTTGGCTTAGACTTGTTAGCCTGTTTAAGCCTATTAAATATTCAATAATTAAAATAATAACTAAAATAATATTACTTTATTATTCAAATTTATTAAAATAATAATTTTATTTAAAATAAATAATATGATAGGCCCGATATGTACAGAAAAGCATATGGCCTATTTTCTAAATAGGTTTTTCTATAAGTCTAGGCCGGTTCAATTTTACTATTTGTAATAGTCTACGCTTGGCCTAATATAGACTAGGCTAGCCCCCGGCCTATAGGAGTGTTCGCGGTCTGGATTGGATAGCTTTTGGAAACAAAAGTCATCCGATCCGATCCAATTCCTTCGATTTGATCATGTAATCATCCATTCGGTTTGGATTTTTTTTCAAATCCGATCCGATCAAATCCAATTTTTTTATGTTTGGATTGGATCGGTTTTCGGTTTTTTGAAAATCATAAAATTTGTTTCATGGTTATTATGCAAATAATATTTTTTTTATATATTGACTTTGTAAATTTTATTTTTTTAAATACAAAAGTATCAGTAAACGATAATATAGTTTTTTTTAGCAATGAGATATGAAGCTCTACCCAAATGAAATTTTGTTAATGAGATGTGACTAGGCTTTTTGTTGGGTTTAGTTAATTGGTTAATGGATCTTAGCTTTAGGAATTTTTGGGTTATGATTGGACTAAAACCCAAGTAGGTAAAGGGAAATTAATATATTAGATCAGTTTGGATTGTATCGGTTTTCATCAATCAATCCAAAAACCGATCCAATCCCATTAAAATTTGCAGTTTCTTTTTTTCTTCTTCGATTTATTCGATTTTCGGTTCGATTATCGCGGTTTGAATCGGTTTGGATCGGCTGATGAACATTCCTACCGGCCTAGCCCATTTACACTCCTAGTTGTGTGTTATTTGTTTTGCACTACAACAATGCAAACGATTTTTAATAATTTTAATATTTATCATTTAATTATTCTCACACTCTAATGTCGTTTATAATTTATTAATACTGGTAACATATTTTTAATTAACTTTTATATTTATCATATAATTACAAATAAAAAATACAATTATATAATTTAATTATAAATAACTATAAAAAATATTTGACCTATCCTTGCCAGTTGCCAACTATCAAATCCAGTGCAAAATTACTCGATCAACACTTACCTTTTTTTTTTTTTGGTAAATAACAACACTTACTATTAACCTTACAATGTAACTAAGGTATCAATTTCTATTTCTATTTCTTTGTTGTCTCAAGCCCACTGATTTGTAAGGTATCAGTTTCAACATCAATCTCTTCATTCTTGGTCGGTTAACTTTATATTGCATCTCAACGGCATGGCTCTTTCGATTCATTTATTCCACAATCATATCTCAGATGCATCTTTATTTCATATTTGCATTTCTTTACCACTATTTCACACCTCAACCATTTGTTCATTTCTTCTATTCATTCAATACCAATTCACTTTGTGAATAAGTGAATCCTTATTCTTTGGGTTTGTGATGAAATTTGTATATTAGTGATTGATTTGATTGATATTTGAATTTTGATATGGTTCTCATTTTATTGATTTGTTCTAATCTATGAACTTGGTTAGTGTTTAGATGATTGAGTATAAGCTGTTTGATGATTTGTCTCTTCCAATTTTCTTGGTCATGCCATCGGCAATATTGTTGACATGTTTGTTCCATCTGTTAGCATGTCTATCTACTTTGGTGCCAAGCATGTCACCAATACCAAGCTCTCCATGGCTAATAGCCCACCTTAGGTGACTATTATAACACCTCACAATTCTAAATTAAGTAATTAAAGTATTAAGTGAGAAATTAAGTGATGGATTGGTAAAAATCCCAAAGATTAGGCCAAAATACAAAGAAAGGGCAAAACGGTAATTAGCCAACACGCAACCCTAGGAAGGTAAAAAATTGAGCAGGAGGTCTCAGATGATAAAAATAAGCCTGGAAATGGATTCAGAACGAAAAATTGAGTGGATAGGCAAGTTTCAGAAAAATCAGTGAATAGTGTTTTTCGCGGGTAAAAATACCGCAGTCAGATTGCACCGTAAAACGTGCCAGTGGAATGAGCTCTAGGTTTCAAATATTGATTTTAAATGGTCCATAGGAATAAGAAATATGATTTCTGATAATATTTGATGAATTTAAGTCAGTTTGTGGAAGCGTGCCAATGGCGCGCGCAATAGCTTAAAATAGTGTTTTCTCCGAATTACCGGAAAACTCCGGATTCATCTGATAAAGTATAATTAAGGGACAATGGTCAATGTTAAAAATTAGAGTTTCTAAATAAGTTTTGAATTTATGAAATTTTAGTGAAATCGGAGAGAAATTCGGATGAGTTTTAAATCGCGTGGGACCCGCCCACTTAAGTTTCACTTAGCCACCTCACCACCTTCACTATTCATCATCCTCTCCTTTTCTTCTCTCTCTAAAAAACGCACATGCAGCCCCTCCCCACCATTTTTGATGCAAAATTTCCTTTGGCCATAACTTGGCCATTTCTCCACCGAATTCAACGATTCTTGTCTTGAATCTTGATGGAAAACACCTTCTGAACCCATTGGTACCACTATTGAGCCTTGAAACCGCATATTTGGGGAGATCTGCACCAAACTCAGATCCGAAATTTTGGGAGAAAGTGAGTTCATGAAGCTTTTTCATGCTCCAATGGTGGAGTATACTTAGGTGGAGCCATATACCGTGCAATTGGGTAAGTTATTTCAACATTTCAACATTTCATTGGTTGATTTTTGAATTTGGATTATGGACCCTAAAGAGGGTTTTTGTGATATGTTGTGTTAGAGAGCTCAAATGGAAAATGTCTATTAGATGATAATGTCTTAGAATGATGTATTAATGCTAGAAATGCAATGAAAATTTTAAGCGAAAAAAATGGATTTTTAACTTAGGAAAAATTGATGCATGAAATGGAATTTTTGAGTTTTGTGTTAATGTGTGGTATAGTGAATTGTAGTGTGATTATATGATGTTAGGAAGTGATTATGTGAGTTGTGGGCCATAGGAATTGAGTGGAAATCCTTGGTTTGGACTAACCAAGATTAGGCCATTTATGTACAATTGAGCAAATTGATGTTTTAGAACACTTTGGTGTTGTGTTGTGTGATGGAAAAGTTATTAGATGGGTTGTGTGGTGATTGGCATGTGGAAGAATCAATGTAAAAATGATAAGTGTTGAAAGTGGAAAAATGTGCCTAAAGTGTAATAATTCGCAAAACGTTGCGAAAAAGTCGTAAAACCGTAAAACGGCGATTGAACTAGCCTTTGGGTAACCTAAGTAAGTGAAATAAAATGAGAAAGAAAATTTAGAAAAATAAAACCCAAAATAACACTATGTAGGCCGAACCCTTAGTGGAGGGGATAGGAAATCTGACGTTTTCGCGTTTTGACGTATTTTGACTGAAACTGACGGCTGTGCATGGTTGTACAGGTTGCCGTACGTGGATATAAACTTGGAACAGTGAAACAGTGGATTGCCCTTGGTCTTGGATCAAGTGGATTGAGGCGTTCCCTGTGTATCAAGCTATGAGTGGAGTTTCTGCGGAGCTCAGTGGACGGATAAATAGAAAGGTAACCTCTTGGTACTGGGGCTTGTTCCCCTTTTGTGTTCCACCTTGCTAGTTGATGGCAATGGTAGGAAGTGTGTATGAGTAGTGTAGAACAGCATGAGCATGCATGTGCATTATCACAGTGGGTACTTATGTACCAGATCTCTGGCCAGTAGATATTTTTAGCCTTCGGGCAAGTGTTTCCGGACTACCACTGGATAGGTCTCCGAGAGGGAGTTCCAGTTGACCCAGGGTCGTGGTGTGTTATCCGGATAGGAGCACACTAGGTAGTCTCGGGTGTATATGGTTGGAAGGGGTACCTTGGTGGGTTGTTCTCTGAACACGCCAGGGGTAGTACCCATAGGCGTATAGCCGAGGACATGGCGTGGTATTGGTAGCTACCATCCCGCATGTCGTAGTTGTTCTGATATATATCCCCCTTTCTCTAAATCCCTTGCTTTATCCCGTTTTATAACAGTGATGTTGTTTTATATTATTGATATACATCGAAGTGAACCATTGGGCGGAGTTTTCTCCAGAACCTCTTGGTTACTGAGATATATTCGTATATCTCACCCCGTCTCGGGGCATTTATTTCAGGAGGTAGCAGTGGCACAGGAGTGGCGGGCAAGAGGCCCTTAGGAAGATCATGAAGTGTTGTCATTAATTATCCATGATCATGTCATTTTAGTTATGAATTCATTTGTTAAGTAAAGTTGTAATATGTGGATTATTGTAAATTGAAGTTAAAGTGTAAGTGTAATTGTAATTTAGTATTGTAAATGTACCATGGATGTATGTAATATGATGGAAGGGCTTTAGGCCTATTATAGGTTTATGATTATCCGTATTATGTTTTATGCATGAAATTGAAAGTAAACTGTTTATGTTTTAAGTGTATGCTGGATTGGGTTGTAAGTGCCCCAAGGCGTTGTTGGACCTTGTGTGTGCCACCCATTGGATTTTGCTGGATTTCAGGTGTAATAGTGGTGTTAAACAGGTTATGAAAATTTGGGGATTCTTGGAAATACAAAGGAAACTCTGGCGAATTTTCTGTAGAATTGGCAGTTTTTGGGTGAACTTTGGAGGAGCGTATCTCTCTCCATAGTGGTCCGATTGGGACGTGCCATACGCCATTTTGAAGCTTAAGATGTCCCCTATGTTGTGTCAAAAGCCTAGGTTCATTGGTGGTGTGCGCAGCCCATGGGGGCTGTTGTCACGCACTGCCCTGTTCTGGCCAGCACCAGTGGGCAGATTCGGGTCTGTGTTGGGAAATTAATTCCCGCTTCGTTACTTGGTCAAATTAAGCGTACGATATATCAAATCGAAGTTTGAGGTGTCTAGTTTATGGTGTAAAAGTTTGAGAGGCAGTGTCCTTGTGGTTAGGTGCAGTTTATTCCGTGAAGTTTGGACGTTTTAGGCTGTTTCGGAGTTGGTAGGCAATGTTGTTTGTCCAACTTCAAACGGCGATAACCGGAGCTCACGAGCTCGGAATTGAGTGTGTGATAGCTTGATAGAAAGGTAAGTGAATAAGGAAAAAAGATAACCTGGAGTTTAAGTTTGGATTTTTATTTTGTGTTCGTAGAAAAACAGATTGGCAAATCTTGTTAAGTGGTAAAAACGTAAAAGTGAGGAGTTGGCTAAGTGGGTTTATGGGAATCCCTTAGTATCTTGTAGGTAATAAAATAAAGTGTATAAATAGTTAAGAAAGTCTTCTGCTAGTGTTTCAGTTATGGTCACAGCTTTTTATTATTACGCTTTTTATACTTTTACTGTTCGCGTAATAATCGGAAAAAGTTTATTCTCATTTTTATAAATGAACTGCTGTGATTGTAACTGCGCTTAATATCATAATTAATGTTAACAATACCGGTACGTAACGGGCTGTTACATTTTATGGTATCAGAGCAGTTTTGTTAGGGAACTCTGATAATATATATATATAGATGTGTTATGTGCTACATAGTTGTATGTAGATTCTTATCGATTACTGTATATGTAATTCCTTAGTGTGGGTCTGATCAACCTATTCCTTTGTGTTACATGTGTGGTCATCGTAAGAAGCCTGCGTAGTAACCTTGGAGCACCGAATGTGAGTATTTAGCTTGATGTTGTGGCTGCAGTGTCAACTGCTCCATGGACAAAGGACGGCAGTAAGTCAAGTATGAATATTAGAAGGCATAAAAGAACAAACATAAATGTTATATCCGACTTCGATGAAAGTCAAGAGAAAAGTGTATTATAAGCAACAGTGATGTATAATTTATGATATGTACAATATGAGCATAGACGAACTTTGCAGTACTATGAAAGATAAACATATAACAGAGATGAGCTTATGAGATTGGTGAAATTCCAAGTATATGTGTAGTATAGCAAGACAGTTATGTACCAGTGGTCTTGGTGAATAGACTTCATCAAGGCGAGAGGTTTTGAACCTGAAGAATTATTGAGAAAATGGAATAGATATTCGTATGCATGAGTTAAACACGTCATGTTTGATTAGCAGTTATGAGACCAGGACAAGTGCGGTGCACTTGAATGAATTGGGATGGTCCAAGCAGAGAAGCAAATAGAATATTCGATGAGTAATCCTACGAGATTTAACCACTTGAAAGTATGATGCTGGTAGATTGGTAATGTGAGAGATATTGAAATATGGGAGTAAATTCCATAAAGAGGTAGTGTTGACTAAACACAAGTGAGGTGAACTAAGGATGAGTATATTATTATGTGTAATATGTATGAGGAAAAGTGAAGGAATTGCCATGGATGACACAAGATCTATGTACCATGAAGACACTATTGCAGTTAGTGGAGGTCGACTCAGATTGGCAGGCGTATCAGTGATAAAGGAACAGGATGGTTGAGATGTACAGTCATTGTACGAAAGTAATGAGAATTGTAAAGAAATTATGATCTTATGGTATATGTATAAGTACTACTAAGAGTAGTGCGCTTATGAAAATGTTGGTATTTGATACGGAGGGACAGACAGAGTAGAGGTATTTTCAAGGTAAAGGGATATTTTACAACCACCAAGGGTGGAAGTGATCAGGAAAATTGATGAGTTGCTCTACAGTATTGAGCATATGTTATGTGAGTCGTGACGGGCAATGGACTGGAACGGTGGCATAAATTATGAGTTATTGTTGCATAACAATAAGTTGAGATGGTATGATTAGAGAATGAGTGAAGGTAAAACTTTATGTGAAATCAAGTGATTAGTATAGGAACCAAGTGGCAATAAAGTGCGAAAGTCAGAGGTTAATGAAAGAACTGATGTGTAAAATGTGCAGAGAATGGGGAATTATGTGGTTAGCAAGAGAGTTAATGTGTAGTTCAAGATGAAAATGATAAGATTTGTTAGTGAACTGAGGTATAAATTCAGTGCAAGGATTGAGGTGAAGTAGTTATCTGTGATTCGACGAAAATGATTGGAAGATCCCTGTGTGATGGGAAATGTGAAACTTATACTGAGAGATTTGAGATGTGTACAGAACTTTGAGAAAATTTAACAATTATGGATTAGGGATTATGTTATGAACCATGGCAAGTGATTAGTCAAAGTAAAAGAGTAAACAATCTGTGAGAAGAATAAGCAAGGAAGAGATAATGGACTACGGACTGAACGGTAACAAGACAGAAGGAACTATTACGAGTTAGAAAACGTGTACGAAATTACGAAGAGAATGTGGATTATTATAACCGCGACTATGTTATAAACCAGGTCAGAGGGATCACCGAAACGAAAGTAAACTTCCAGTGAGAAGAATGACATGAGAGAGCAAGATGAGTTAACTTATATATAACAGGTGTATATTATACCACTACTACTAAGAGTATGGGGGAAGCCCATGTGATAATATAGAACAGTTTTGATGTTATATACAGAGGTGATACAGACACCAAATGAACTAGGTCCATGTGTGATCTGGAGTGCACGGTGTACCAGTTTGTTGTTATATACAAACGTATTATGAATATAAATTTCTCTGTGCACTGGGGGCATGTAATATGATTTGATAGTAGGAAGATCTCAGTGGGGCCTATGTGCCAGGAGTGTATAGCTATCTCGGTGCGGGTTAAGTTCCCGGAGTCTAGTAGTATTTGATATGAGTAATGAGAAACAAGGAAGTATTCCACATTGGTGTAACGGTTAGTATGGTGGAGATAATTTATGTAATTGCTCAAAGAAGAAACATTTGGGGGGATGCCTTAGAATAGGGACAGCTAGTAGTAAGTCATTTTTACGGCATGGATCATATGGGTGGATTCTCTGATCGGTGAGTCATGGCATCTGGGGCCCTTAGGACAGCAAGAGCTCGAGGGGTTTAACCTGTGAATGTTGTTACCCACTGTATTGGGAGAGTTTTTCCATATGGTTAACGCAAGATGCGAGGTTATATATTTGTAAATGGACAATAGTATGTCAGGTTTGGATATAAGAGTTGTGGCTTAGTGTGTAAGAACTCCGAAGTGTGATAGTGAAGCACTATTGTGGGTGTAAAGTAAGTCCGAGGAAATAAATTTTGTCTCTAAGTGAGGTAGCAAGTTAGTTGGAACCCTCGTCTTATGATGAAAAAGGGATAATAACGTGAGTTAAAGTTGACAGAATGAGTAAGTGTCCTTCTAGGAAGGCTAGTGATGATCAAGATTTCAGGTTAAAACAGTAAAGTGTGAGCCCTAAGGAAAAGATAAATTGAAATAGAGTCAAGTGCAAACGTGTATTCATAGATGGGAACTATAGTTGTAATTGATTACCAAAAAGTGAATAGCTTGGTTTTGCTGGTAAAGTAGGTTGAGAAATGTTGTATGTAATCGCATATGCCACTTATGGTGGAAAGTGTGTGGAAAATGCACCATGATTGATGATGTTTTGATTAAGTACTAATGACGTATGGACGAGTGTTTGTGGTAATTTTGAATATTCTGAGAAACTGATATACCAACTGGCGGGGAATTATAGAAGTGGTGGCAATAATGGAATTGATTTTAAGTGATTTGATAATTAAGTGTCAAGGATTCCTTGTGAATAGGACTTGTATATGAGAGAGATGACATTTTGAATAGTCCATCAGTTAATAGTGAAGTGGGTCGGAAATTGATTTGTTCCAAAGTGTTTAGTGGAAGTGAGTAAAGCTGTAAAGTAGTAGTATTTTGAGTTTGACATCCAGGATTAAATGATGATGATTACGAGAAAGAGGTATAAATGAGTGGACCATATGGTTAAGTTGCAACATCGGAGTGGAATGAAAGTCGAAAATAGTTAGTAGGTGAAAATATTAAGCATGAGTCCTCGATATGGACGTCATTGATGAGTGTTGTGTTTAGACCGTGAGAGGTCTGAGTATAGAATTGAGCTGACTGAGTTGATAAAGTTGAGATGGTTCAGTTAATGAAAAGAGTAATAGTGAAAGTAAATTATGAATATGATTACTAGATGGAAAGATTCAGGAGTGTGTGTGGTTAAAAGACCTTAAAAGGTTAATCGAAGAGATAAACTATTGTGAGGATTGTTAGTTTCGTATCACAAGGAGAAAATATAGTAGTGAGTACCTAAGAAGAGGTAAAGACACGTGACAAGGAAAAATAAAGTATATAAGTATAGAATTTAACGTGAGTCGGAACTGTAGGAAACGACAAAGTGCCCTGGAAACTAGAAATGATGTGCTTCGGTGGAAGCTAAGAAAACAATGAAATCACAAGAGCAGTGACAGTAATGGAAAGGACTAGTATGTTTGAGTATTGTTGAAACAGTGAGGGCAGCGAAAAGAGTTAAGTGCTAAAGGAAGTGTGAAGATACATGAAAACAATTAGAGCCTATTATGGAAACAACTAGAGATTTTTGGGGACGGCATTGGGACAGAAAGATAGATGAAGATGAAAATGAGATGAAGTGAGACAGACAAATTGTTATGTGGTCGTCTATTACCGACGAATTGGTGAAAGTGTAACCGTAAGCCGTGAAGAGCTTGAAGTATTGCGAATTGAAGGTCGTTGCAGGATAAATGACAAGTGTAAAATGAGTATATGATGAACTACAGTGAGTGAAAAAGCAACAGTGGTTTAAGGAAACAATGAAAGATATAATGAGTTAAGGGGTCAGATACCCGAAGTTATCAAGTTTGTAAAGGACGAAGTAATCATGGATACCGCAGAAATGACATTTTCGATTACACCCCGTGTTACAGGACAGTTAAGATGTAATTTTGCGGACAAAATTCTAAAAGGTGGGGTGATTATAACACCTCACAATTCTAAATTAAGTAATTAAAGTATTAAGTGAGAAATTAAGTGATGGATTGGTAAAAATCCCAAAGATTAGGCCAAAATACAAAGAAAGGGCAAAACGGTAATTAGCCAACACGCAACCCTAGGAAGGTAAAAAATTGAGCAGGAGGTCTCAGATGATAAAAATAAGCCTGGAAATGGATTCAGAACGAAAAATTGAGTGGATAGGCAAGTTTCAGAAAAATCAGTGAATAGTGTTTTTCGCGGGTAAAATACCGCAGTCAGATTGCACCGTAAAACGTGCCAGTGGAATTTTGAGCTCTAGGTTTCAAATATTGATTTTAAATGGTCCATAGGAATAAGAAATATGATTTCTGATAATATTTGATGAATTTAAGTCAGTTTGTGGAAGCGTGCCAATGGCGCGCGCAATAGCTTAAAATAGTGTTTTCTCCGAATTACCGGAAAACTCCGGATTCATCTGATAAAGTATAATTAAGGGACAATGGTCAATGTTAAAAATTAGAGTTTCTAAATAAGTTTTGAATTTATGAAATTTTAGTGAAATCGGAGAGAAATTCGGATGAGTTTTAAATCGCGTGGGACCCGCCCACTTAAGTTTCACTTAGCCACCTCACCACCTTCACTATTCATCATCCTCTCCTTTTCTTCTCTCTCTAAAAAACGCACATGCAGCCCCTCCCCACCATTTTTGATGCAAAATTTCCTTTGGCCATAACTTGGCCATTTCTCCACCGAATTCAACGATTCTTGTCTTGAATCTTGATGGAAAACACCTTCTGAACCCATTGGTACCACTATTGAGCCTTGAAACCGCATATTTGGGGAGATCTGCACCAAACTCAGATCCGAAATTTTGGGAGAAAGTGAGTTCATGAAGCTTTTTCATGCTCCAATGGTGGAGTATACTTAGGTGGAGCCATATACCGTGCAATTGGGTAAGTTATTTCAACATTTCATTGGTTGATTTTTGAATTTGGATTATGGACCCTAAAGAGGGTTTTTGTGATATGTTGTGTTAGAGAGCTCAAATGGAAAATGTCTATTAGATGATAATGTCTTAGAATGATGTATTAATGCTAGGAATGCAATGAAAATTTTAAGCGAAAAAAATGGATTTTTAACTTAGGAAAAATTGATGCATGAAATGGAATTTTTGAGTTTTGTGTTAATGTGTGGTATAGTGAATTGTAGTGTGATTATATGATGTTAGGAAGTGATTATGTGAGTTGTGGGCCATAGGAATTGAGTGGAAATCCTTGGTTTGGACTAACCAAGATTAGGCCATTTATGTACAATTGAGCAAATTGATGTTTTAGAACACTTTGGTGTTGTGTTGTGTGATGGAAAAGTTATTAGATGGGTTGTGTGGTGATTGGCATGTGGAAGAATCAATGTAAAAATGATAAGTGTTGAAAGTGGCAAAATGTGCCTAAAGTGTAATAATTCGCAAAACGTTGCGAAAAAGTCGTAAAACCGTAAAACGGCGATTGAACTAGCCTTTGGGTAACCTAAGTAAGTGAAATAAAATGAGAAAGAAAATTTAGAAAAATAAAACCCAAAATAACACTATGTAGGCCGAACCCTTAGTGGAGGGGAGAGGAAATCTGACGTTTTCGCGTTTTGACGTATTTTGACTGAAACTGACGGCTGTGCATGGTTGTACAGGTTGCCGTACGTGGATATAAACTTGGAACAGTGAAACAGTGGATTGCCCTTGGTCCTGGATCAAGTGGATTGAGGCGTTCCCTGTGTATCAAGCTATGAGTGGAGTTTCTGCGGAGCTCAGTGGACGGATAAATAGAAAGGTAACCTCTTGGTACTGGGGCTTGTTCCCCTTTTGTGTTCCACCTTGCTAGTTGATGGCAATGGTAGGAAGTGTGTATGAGTAGTGTAGAACAGCATGAGCATGCATGTGCATTATCACAGTGGGTACTTATGTACCAGATCTCTGGCCAGTAGATATTTTTAGCCTTCGGGCAAGTGTTTCCGGACTACCACTGGATAGGTCTCCGAGAGGGAGTTCCAGTTGACCCAGGGTCGTGGTGTGTTATCCGGATAGGAGCACACTAGGTAGTCTCGGGTGTATATGGTTGGAAGGGGTACCTTGGTGGGTTGTTCTCTGAACACGCCAGGGGTAGTACCCATAGGCGTATAGCCGAGGACATGGCGTGGTATTGGTAGCTACCATCCCGCATGTCGTAGTTGTTCTGATATATATCCCCCTTTCTCTAAATCCCTTGCTTTATCCCGTTTTATAACAGTGATGTTGTTTTATATTATTGATATACATCGAAGTGAACCATTGGGCGGAGTTTTCTCCAGAACCTCTTGGTTACTGAGATATATTCGTATATCTCACCCCGTCTCGGGGCATTTATTTCAGGAGGTAGCAGTGGCACAGGAGTGGCGGGCAAGAGGCCCTTAGGAAGATCATGAAGTGTTGTCATTAATTATCCATGATCATGTCATTTTAGTTATGAATTCATTTGTTAAGTAAAGTTGTAATATGTGGATTATTGTAAATTGAAGTTAAAGTGTAAGTGTAATTGTAATTCAGTATTGTAAATGTACCATGGATGTATGTAATATGATGGAAGGGCTTTAGGCCTATTATAGGTTTATGATTATCCGTATTATGTTTTATGCATGAAATTGAAAGTAAACTGTTTATGTTTTAAGTGTATGCTGGATTGGGTTGTAAGTGCCCCAAGGCGTTGTTGGACCTTGTGTGTGCCACCCATTGGATTTTGCTGGATTTCAGGTGTAATAGTGGTGTTAAACAGGTTATGAAAATTTGGGGATTCTTGGAAATACAAAGGAAACTCTGGCGAATTTTCTGTAGAATTGGCAGTTTTTGGGTGAACTTTGGAGGAGCGTATCTCTCTCCATAGTGGTCCGATTGGGACGTGCCATACGCCATTTTGAAGCTTAAGATGTCCCCTATGTTGTGTCAAAAGCCTAGGTTCATTGGTGGTGTGCGCAGCCCATGGGGGCTGTTGTCACGCACTGCCCTGTTCTGGCCAGCACCAGTGGGCAGATTCGGGTCTGTGTTGGGAAATTAATTCCCGCTTCGTTACTTGGTCAAATTAAGCGTACGATATATCAAATTGAAGTTTGAGGTGTCTAGTTTATGGTGTAAAAGTTTTAGAGGCAGTGTCCTTGTGGTTAGGTGCAGTTTATTCCGTGAAGTTTGGACGTTTTAGGCTGTTTCGGAGTTGGTAGGCAATGTTGTTTGTCCAACTTCAAACGGCGATAACCGGAGCTCACGAGCTCGGAATTGAGTGTGTGATAGCTTGATAGAAAGTTAAGTGAATAAGGAAAAAAGATAACCTGGAGTTTAAGTTTGGATTTTTATTTTGTGTTCGTAGAAAAACAGATTGGCAAATCTTGTTAAGTGGTAAAAACGTAAAAGTGAGGAATTGGCTAAGTGGGTTTATGGGAACCCCTTAGTATCTTGTAGGTAATAAAATAAAGTGTATAAATAGTTAAGAAAGTCTTCCGCTAGTGTTTCAGTTACGGTCACAGCTTTTTATTATTACGCTTTTTATACTTTTACTGTTCGCGTAATAATCGGAAAAAGTTTATTCTCATTTTTATAAATGAACTGTTGTGATTGTAACTGCGCTTAATATCATAATTAATGTTAACAATACCGGTACGTAACGGGCTGTTACAGAAAACATAAGCTTGCTTAAAAGAAAAATGTTCAGAAATACAGATAGCAAAACAATTAAAAGGAGATTATAGTTTTTGTAATAAAATATTTGTCCCACAGAGATATGGGGAACAAAAACCTAAAAAAAGAATATCTAATCAGAATTATAGCAAAAATAAAGGAAAAGTAAAGAAAAATTATTATTTAAGAAAGACAGAAGCAAAAAAGCCTTATTTAAATAAACAAAGACATGTAAGAAAATATCATCCTGAAAGAAGTTATAAAAATAAACTAAAATGTTTCACATGTGCAAATGAAGGGCACTTTTCTATAAAATGTCCTTATAGGAAAAATATGGAAAGTAGAGAAGCCTATTTTGGTTCAAAAAACAAATTTAAACTTAATTAATATAGATGAACATATAGTGATACAGAAAGTATATATAGTGTATGTTGAATAATCACAGTAAATAATGATTCCTTAGACAATGATGAATTCGTAGAAAGAATATCAAGTTATATGAATGTATTTCAGAATGTAAAAGACATAATTGGGAATATAAAAGGAAGTCTATATAAATGTAGCAGTTAAATTATATCCTCATATGGAAAGGATATTGAATGTAGTAATTGTTTTAAAGAAGGTGTAATAGATGTGTACACTCAAAAAGAAGACGAAGGAAAACAAATTATGAATTTACAAGAAAAAGATACTAAAAAGATATACATTATGCAAACAGAAGTAAAAGCATTGCAAGATCATATTACCATATTATATAGTGAGATAAGTGAATTGAAAGAAATAATAACAAAACAAAATGAAAATTACAAGGATTAGAAGACTATTTTATATCAAGGCTCCCAACCACAAATGTTATGTGTAGAACAAATAGAAGAAATGAGAGAACAAAGTAAAGAAATCTCTAAGGCAACTGAACCTATAAGATTTATATGTGATAATAAAAAACTATTAAAAGAAATAAAAGTAGATTGCAAATTAAAATTAGAAAATGGAAAAATATTTTATATAGAGCTATGATAGATACAGGGTGTATAGAAATGTAATAGATCAAAAGATATTAGAACAAGAAGATTATGAACAAACAGATCGTATTATAGTATCAACAGATATAAATAATAATACTACAAAACATAAATTTCAACTTAAGCCAGCACAAATAGGATTTTTAACTCAATGTGGTGAATACTCAGACTATTATTCCTTTACCGAAGTAGTAGCAAGACCATTAGATATAGGATTAAGTTTAATAATAGGATTAAGATTTTTATTAGAAGACTCTGGAGGAATGCTCCGTACACAAAATAATTTAGAAATATTTAGAAGTTCAATATTAACACCAATACAAGTGAAAAGAAAAGACCCTTTAATTATAGATTATAAAGAAAAGAAAAATAATTCTGAAAAGAAAATAGCAAAACAAAATAGAAATGAATGGAATAATTCTTTAAATAAACAAAGAAAATCTGAATGTGATTGTCCAATAAAAGGACAATGTAAAATTAATCAACCTATAAAAGAAGAAGAATTTTTAGAAATAGATTATTTAGATATTGAAGATAATTGTGTGATAATAGATTTAGAAGATTTTAATGAATTTTTTAATCCTATACAAGCTTATAATATATTAGAAAATAGTGATATACAAGATGTTATTAGTAAATTAGAAAAATTAGAAATATTTGGAGATAACCCCTTAAAATATTGGGATATAGATAAACCTATGTGTGAAATAAAATTAAAAAATCCAGATATAAGAATATCTACTAAAAGTATTAAACATACTATGATAGATGAAAAAGATTTTAATCTTCATATAGAAGAATTGAGTAAATTAGGATTAATTAGGAAATCAGATAGTAGACACAGATCAGCAGCATTTATAGTAAAGAAACATAGTGAAATAGTTAAATGATAACACTATAGAAGATGCATATATATTTGAACAAAGATACTTTAATTTCTCATATACAAGATTGTAAAATATTCAGTAAATTTGATTGTAAATGAGTTTCCATCATTTTAAATTAAAGTAAGAAAGTATAGAATGGACGGCTTTCACAACACCCTTAGGGCATTTTCAATGGTTAGTAATGCCTTTTGGGCTTAAAAATGCACCAAGCATATATCAAAGAAGAATGGATGAAATTTAGCAATACGTAACGAACCAGTAAACAAAACAT
>JAVKPL010010764.1:0-48324 GCA_032173675.1 Gastrolobium villosum
AGAGAAATGTTTTGGTGTTGCTTTGATCCTTTGAGTTACGTATTGCTAAAAATGTGATTAAAGAGAGGGGGTTGATTGGGAAGTGTGCTTTTATTACTTGTGATGATGTGTTGTGTATTGAGATTATAGAAGGAGACGATGACGGGCTGCTGGTAACCTTCCCACAGGACAGTTCTGGGCGAATCCTCAGAGAATTCTTAGCCAATGCTGATAAAGCAACTGTCAATGCCACCCGAAAGAGCTGGGTAAGAGGGAAGGAAGTACCCTTTGATGCTGAAACAATTGAAGAATTCCTGCAAGCATCATACGACCCTACTGATGAGTGTGAATTTGTCCGACTCTTCAATATGATGCAGCCGTCGGAAGGATATTATCGGGAAGAGATGCCTCTCATTGCTGATGAGATCCGGGAGAAAATAACCAGTCCATTCTCTGAATGGAAGTTCTAGACAGGGTCTGACTAATGTACCCGGAAAAATTCACTAGACTCTGCCTTACTGGTGGCTATCAGTTGGCATACTTTTGTGAATGCTACGGTCATTCCCTCTACAAACAAAAGTGATGTCAATGTCGAGAGGGCTGTCTTATACTACGTACTGATGGGGACAGAAATTTATATATGGCTGCTATTCTCTGACAGAGTTGTCCATTTGATCACTCAAAGCAAGGACAATAGTCTGTTGCCTCACAGCTCCTTGATCTCTCATCTATGTATTCGAGCTGGGGTTGAAATTCCCGCTTTGAGCCACTACAATGTGAAGGCTGAAAAGCCTATGACAAAGATTGCTTTGGGAGGTTCTACAAAGAATCAGAGAAACATAGAGCATGGCTTCTAAATAGCCAAGGCAATCCTATACCTCCTCCAGACCCACAGGATCCTTCAGTACCTCAGGCACCTCCAGCACCCCAGACATCTGCAGCTTCATCCTCTGCTCGCCAGCCACTCTATGAGGACTCTCCCATCATACTGGAAATGCATGCTATGATGAAGGCCATGTGCCTGAAGATGGGGATTGATCCAGCAGATCCTCCTAGTTCCTTCCAGCAGTACACCATGGAGGAGTGATCACTGGATGTTTTTAATTTTCTCTCTCAGACTTTGTTAATTTTAATTTTTAAATTTTGTTTTTAAATGACCAATAGGATTTTGTTAGGGTCAATGCTACTTTTTGGATATGAACATCTAAGGGTATTTTTCACTGTTTTGCTGATACAATATTGTTAATGATGTGTGTTTCAATTGCGCAGCTGTTCTTAATTGATTATACTTAGTTATTGCTGGGGACAACAATTTCTAAAATCTGGGAATGGTGGTTAGCTTTGCCCACCTGATCTTGCACTATAGCTGCAATTGTGGAACCACACTTCATTTCAGGGGAGATATTCGAACCAATTTACGTTTTCATTTTTAAATATCTGTCTTGGTTATAGTTGACTTTAAAAATTCAGCAAATTTTTTTCGGAATATGCCTGTTGATAATCTCAGATCTAGGTGTTGCTTCCCTAACAAATGATTGAGTTCATCTTAGGAAGTTCATTAAATTTTGAAAATTTTGGCATGATGTCACTTGGCATGAGTAGATTTACAATTGTTTGTCTGTCTGAATTGTGTGCTAGAATACATGATATGCCTGATATCTTTTTGAGAATCTAGTCTGAAAACATAGCCTTTGAGGTTTGGGCCTATACAGTAATTTTTTTTCTGAGAGGCTTCACTGTGGTAACACTCTAGAACTTGGTCTGTTTCTCTACAAGGCATGTATTTTAACTGATATGATAAGGCAGTTTGTTCTTGATAGCCCTGGCCATATAGCTCACCTATATAAATGATTTTTCCATTGTTATCCCCTTGAGCCAAGCCTGTTCATTAATAATTTACCGGAATGTTGCTTAGCCTATATCCATGTTAACTTACCTTAAGTGAGATTGAATTGTTGATTCTTCTCAAAGAGAAAAGAGAATGTCTAAGGTAAGCTCCACTAAACTAAGCAAATTGAAAAGGGGAAAAGAAAATTGGAAAAGAAAGAGAGGAAGAAACAGAAAAATTCAGAAAAAGGAAAAGAAAAATGCGGGTGAAGCATTGTGAATAAAAGTGGTCAACATAGGAATTGACTTCCCGAAATTCTGTGGGCAAGTTAGTGGAGCAAAACTGATGAGTTGAAATTATATAAATTATGTTGTCTTCAGTTTTTCAATCTCATAGTGTTTGAAGCCACTTTCCATATAAATTCCTACCTTTAGCCAGGCCAAAGTAAAACCATTGAAAAGTCCTTTTGATCAGTTAATGCATGCGTTTGAATCCTTCATTTTTAAGGATCTTGAGAATATGATCAAGCCTATGGCAGTGTTACGGCTGTGATGGTTGTGTATGTCTGATACCCTAAAAACACCGGAGTGGGAGTGATATATTTTGTCTTGGTGAGGGATGTTCAGACTACATTCATTATTTTTCAGAGAAGTAAGGGCATAGTTAAAAATTCTTGCAGTAATTCAGTCAGGCATGACATAGTAATTTCTTCGATTGTTTGGATGATATGGTGCTGAAATACTGCTGTACATTTTTCTAAGTTTGAATCAGTTTATTGCTGAGGACAGCAATGTCTAAATCTGGGAATTGTTTGATATGCTCCCAGCATATATACTTTTATTGATCAAAAAAGCATGGAATCAGATCTAAAACTGTGTATAAAGGTGTATATGTGGTGAAATTATTGGATAAAATTTGTCAGACACTCTCTCACTCAAATTCTTCATGTTTATAGGAGAAAAAGGACAAATAAAGGAGCAGGAAGAAAATCAGACATAAGCTCCACGCTTCAAGCGTAGAACCCTACGCTTGAAGCGTAGGAAAAGACCCAAGACAGTGAGTCTACGCTTCAAGCGTAGAACCCTACGCTTGAAGCGTAGACAAGGAGAAAAGAGGCAGAAGCTCCACGCTTGGAGCGTGGATCCTGTGCTCCAAGCGTAGGGTTGAGATGGACAGCTGTCAGTTGCGAGGAAAGGAGAATTCTGAGGTGCATAAAAAGGGCACAAGACAACCCTAAAGACTAACTTTTCATTCAGGACAAATCCTAGGTCATTCGGAGGCGGAAGCTCTGGAGATTGGGAGAGGAACTTCTTCTTCTACCTTTCTGTAGTTCTTGTATTTGGATGTTTTTATTTGAATATTGGATTTTAGCCATGATAATGGTTGGCTAGAACCTCTTTGTTGTGGTTAGGGTCACGAACCCTTGTGAACCCCTGATACAATGGATTGAGTTTTTATTGATATATTTATCCTTTGAATTTCGTTCTATTCTGATCGTATTGTTATTGTTGTTATTAGATCCGATCAATCTAGTAATTGATAATAAATCTGAGGATTAGGGCCAACAAGAGGAATCTGCGGTCTTTAATCCAGAAAGGGAATAGAACGACGGTATGAACATGATCTAGGGATAGACATGATTCATATTGTAGATGTTTTAATTATCGATCTTTATGCTTGATCTCATATAGGACACCTCAAGGAATTAGGGTTCTATATGAGATTAAAAGGTTAATTCTTCAAGGGATTGAGAATTAACTATTGATACTTTTATCTGATAATTATCTAATTTCACGATATATATATTGATATTTAACTTAATCCAGAGTAAAAGGTGGGGATCATTGGTAAAGTGTTCTCTAACTGCAGCGTTTTTCTCATAAATTCAAACCCTTATTTTATTGGATTCTTGATTATTCAAAAAGAACAAAAACACGTTTTATCTTACAATTCAAATTTCCACACAATCCTGACATTCGTGTCAAAAACCTCTTGGATATTTAATCTTAAAAAGAATAGTTTAATTGATTTGGACACACTCTCTGTGGATACGAACTTTACTTATCATTTTATTACTTGCGCGATTCGGTACACTTGCCGACTCACGTCACTAGTACTGAATTTCAATTCTGCGTAGGTGGTAGGAGGAAAAGTTATGGAGATCCATGATACTTTACAATTGGTTAATCGAAGGATTGTGGGGGGAAGAAACTTGAGCAAGGCAATTTGCTGGTAGCCACCGACAATTGATGTGGTGAAACTTAATACAGATGATGCTGCGAGGGAAAATCCAGGTAGTGCAGCTTGAGGTGGCCTGTTGCGGGACTCGTGAGGAGGTTGATTAGGTGGTTTCTCCTACAGAGTAGGATGGTGTTTAATCTACATGCAGAATTTTTTTTTGGGAGGGGTTTGAGAGGTTTAGAATTTGCCTGAAATAAAGGGGTGGAGAAGTCTGATTGTTGAATGTGATGTGATAACAATTATTCCTTGCTCACTAAGCCCAATGATAATGCCAGTGAGTCACATTTGTTTACTCAGATACGAGAATGGTCGAAGCGTGACTGGCATATTCATCTGGTGCATGCCTTCCGGGAAGCGAACTGTTGTGTGAACTGGTTGGCTAATTACCTCTTGGATCACTCGGAGTTGGATGACGTTTGGCACTTCATTAGACCAACAACAACTCTTGATTTTCTCCTGCAGGCCGATGCACCAGACCTAGGGATTTCACTTTGAGATGATTTCTTCTTAGTTTTGTTTCTTTTTGCTTTCTACTTTTCGTTTCTTTATTTTGGGCTTAGCCCTTCCTTGTTACAAAAAAAATGTAAAGTCTTTATGATACTGTCCAATGATATATTGGCACAAATCTAAAATAGATAGATTTTTTATATAGTTATTGTGATAATCAAATAAATTGAAAATACATAATTAATTAATAGTATAAAGAAATTTTATGAGAAATAGATGAAAATCAAATCCAAGACAATTTGTTTTGAGGTAAGATTCAAATCATTTTAGTCTTAGATTGTTTCTTGCACAAATGCATGTTTGAACATACTTCTCAAAAGTGTTTGTCAAATGAAACTAATAACTCCTTTTCTAGAACTTGAGAATATTCCTGCATTTATAGTTCAAAAAATATTATAGTTTATAATTTTCAGGCAAATTTGATGAATTTATTATACTTTCACCTCCTATTAGTATTGCTTTCTTCATGATTGGAAACCAAAACATGTTTTTAATACTAGAAGGGGAAAAGTTTATAAATCGCTCGGTGGTTTACTCTTTTATCACTTACACCCCTATACTTTTTTTATTATCAATTATGTTGGGTCTCACACCTTATCTAGTTTTAATGTAACAAACAAGTGAAGACATATTATCTAATAGTTTATTTAGTTTTTGAAAAGTTGTTGCAGTACTTAATTTGTGATGAATTATGATGAAGAAAATGCAACACAATTGTCATGAAATCGTGAAAATCAAAGATGCAAGATAAAATATTAGATTTCATGTAATGGTTAAATGAGATGAATCCTAATTGACTAATTTCATAATTTTAGGACTGCATACATGAACCCAACCTAAAAAGTAAAAAAAACTCAAGCAACTTACTTGAATTTAGATAGGAATGGATTACCATGCAAAGTCATTCCACATAATCAAGCCACAAGAGATTCATCCACGATAGAACTAGAATGCATACCACCAAGCAGCCAAACAATAATAAATACAATGGCAAGATTTAAAATTAGTCACAAAGCAATACCATTCAATTACATTAAACAATTTACTTTCCTATGACGTACTTACTTAGGGCGCCATTACATATAATCCTATCAGAAATAGTGGTAGTGGAAAAAGGGAAAGAAACAAACCATGCGTAAAATGGTAGAAATCAAATCTTCATATCAATGAAAACAAAATAGGGGTAAATTGGTCAAGTTAATTCAATTACTAACGGTATTAAAGGTGGACTTAGATGGGGAAATATCACATGAGGGTAATGATAAAATAAAAAATAAAAAAATATAGGGGTGTAAGTGATAAAAGAATAAATCACATGAGGGTTTATGAATTTTTTCCTACTAGGAAATATACTCCTTCCATTTTTTTAATGTCATTTTACAAAATATTATTTTTCTTTTTTTTTACCTATTCCTTTAGAAAATCAATGAAGCACTACTTTTTTTTTTATATAATAGCATTAGTTATATTTTTTTAATAAATGTGAGAGGAGAATAATAATAAAGTAATAAACTAATAATAATGTTCTGAGCAGATAATTGCTAAGAAAACACTACAGTCATGAGCGATACAGGTTTCTAGCCACTTTCTAATTGAACTTGGTTATCGATTATTAATATAAAAATATCACCGTTGATGTTGATCAAACTTTAACATCAAACCCATTTGGTAATTCAATCAAATATAGTTGTTTTTGTTTACAATTAATGTCTGATATTAGAGATCAATATTTCTCTATGACCTGTAAATAAGGTGATTAGCAAAGAAGAAGATGCGATCATTACGGTAACAAATCAATTAATATGAAAGTTGGAGGTTTCAAAAACCCAAATTGGAGGTTCATGTGCACAATGGCCATGAAAGTTGGAGGTTTCAAAAGTGTGAAACTAAGGGTGCCTTTAGTTATTGGGTGCGTCGGATGTTCTGTTACAAGACATCCTACAACGATTTTTAATTATGTACTCTCGAGCAGTGTTATAAAATCCGGACCGACCTGGTCGGGTCGACCCGGGAACCAGTAAATCGGTCATATAACCGGTCCAATTCAAGCAACGGACCGGTTATGCATCAGAACCGATGCGACGCGGTCGGTTTTCATGAAAACCGGTGACCCGGTCGGTTAACCGGTGACTTGGCGCGGTCCCAAATTTTTTTTTAATTTTAAAAAAATAAAAATAAAAATCATAATGGATATATTTGAATATTTCTTGCTTATTAACTTACATAAGTTATGTACCTACAACACTGATATTATCTCAATTATGCACTATGCATAAAATTTTGATTTGACTTATAGTTAGAGATGTCGTTTTCTTAACCTAAAGTCCCGTATCAAGATTATTATATTTTTGTTTGATCTTTTATTGGATAATAATATGACATTTATTATTTTTTATAAAAATATTTGAGATTTTTATCTTTTTTTTAGATATTTAAGTATGTTTAAATTTTTTTAATATAAATTATAAAATTGCATATAATTACCGGGTCATGCGGTTGAATCAGTGACCCACTGGTTGAAGCAGTGACCCACTGGTTGAACCAGTGATCCAGTACCTCGACCGGGTCAACGACTGGGTCGATTTTAATAAGATTGCTCTCGAGAGTACATAGTTAAAATATTAAAATTGTTTTTTCTCTCTCCTCTACATCAACAACTTTAATATTTTAACTATGTACTTCGACTCTTCGGAGAGTACATAATTAAAAAACGGTTACAGGACCAAAAAAAACTCATACCTACATGATAATACTTATATTTCCCTTAGTTGTTTATTGGATATGATTACTTGGAATATTTATGTAAGATAGCTGCTGCTTCTTTTTTTTTGTTTGAGATGTTTTATCTCTTCTTCTTTTTCGGTAAACAGATGTTTCATCTCTTCTACTTCCAAGTCTCATTGGTTACTTCCACACATCTAGTTCCAATTCAAAAGCCCACTCCTTATCATCTATTAATGCAAAATTTTAAGGACAGGCACACTAGTGCAAAACCGTGGACCAGATTTGCCAAAAGATAATTTGTATATAGTATTAGTAAAAGAAGTTGAAATTTCACCCAAAAGTTTAAGAGGAGGATATTCTTACTACCAAAATTTTCTACTACTAACTTACTACCTATCTAATCACCATTGAATCAAAGAGAGAGAATGTTAAAAAAAAATTGAAAAAAGAGAAAATGTTGATCCAATTGTGATTAGATAAGTAGTAAGTTGGTAATAGAAAATTTTGGTAGTAATAATATCTCTCCTCAAAGTTTAAATATAGATATTTCTGTATCTATGGTCATAAAACTTTAGAAACTTGCAAGGGTTAATACCAAAAATGGATAGGAAATAACAATATTTTCGAAAGAAATGTGAAGTCTCTTCACATCTTCCTTCGAACAAATGTACTGGTAAGGAAACTGGCCCATTTTTATTTATTTGGATGAGACTGAATTTCCCTTTGCAACGTAGAGTGCAAAAGCTTTTACCATTGACTCCAAATTGCTTGCTAAATGTTACATTCACAACTCTGCACAATTGTACATATGATTCCAGCTTAAGATGAAGCGGTCACACACACTTGATATTTCCTGTTAGACTAAGTATGCAGCCACATCTATAGCAGTTCACACTGCAAAGTTATGATCACAAAAGCTGTCTAAAAAAATCATTATTTGGTAAAAATCCCATCACAACAAACCAAACCACCACCAAAATGGGGGCGAGCAAAATTCCTTTCTGCTATTAAAGAATGTAAATTTGCTGATGTTGATGAAACTTAATTCATCAACTGATTCAATCAAGACTACACATGTTGTTTGGCACATGAACAAAGACCTTCATAAAATAACTACTTGGCCTCTTTTCATCCAAGGAAGATATAGAGAATCACAATCCAACTAGTCCAAGCTCAACTTAAATGGTGGAGACTATTACAGCATCTTTGTCCATGTGCCCAAAAATGGAAAAATAGCAATGAGCAATCGCAACAGCAAAGGAGTGTCACTTTTTCTTTCTCTCCTACTCAACCTACCAGCTTCCATAGGCATCCTTTGTGACCCATCCATCACACGAGATGACCTTGTCGCTGGTCTAGATCTCTCCAAGTCATCCCATCCACCAAAATTCGGCGCTTTTCGGCTGCCCATATCAGCTGAACCATTATTCTCAACTACCCATGACTGGTAGCCTGTCTTCCCCTTTCTAGTTTTCTGGTTTTCATCAGGTTCTTCCTTAACTCTTGCGCCATTCGTGGTGCGGGGTTTTCTCCTCATCCTGTACTTGCGTTTTGGTTTGCTCTCAGACCGTCCCCATAATTTCTCAAATGCTAGTGAAAGTGCTGACTGACCAAGGGGAAGTGCTAATGCCATGAGGAAAGCTTTTGGGCCACTAGATACCAACCACGAAATGAGAATGATAGGCAGCGTCCAGCCATAGGATTTGAAAACCTGCACTGAGAAAAATGAAATACATTGTAACATCTCACACCAACAAAAATGTCTAATGCATATGTAGACGCAATTAAGATGCGGTAGAACCCTAATAATTGACCACAGATTGCCACAAAAATTCTAGCTGGTTACTTCATAAACATTTTGCAGTGTATTATGCTTTCTACACAATACATCATTGATGGTCGATATCTTCATAGAGTAGAATAAATTACGTAAGTGATGTTGAAAAATAAACTTGTTTTGGGTTAATAGTTAGTTGGCCCAAATTCTAGAATAGTCTTTAGTAGTTTTTTGTATGGCCCAAATATTCAAGAGGTGTCTCTAAATATCTCCATAGAATGGTTGGAACTAGAGACTATAATAAATGTCTAGTATAGGAGTTTGTAGAGAATTCTCTAGAAGGCAATTTGTAGCCCTTAGATGTGGATTGTTATGGCACAATCTTAGCCATTGGTTAAGGGGTGCTACTAGTCTAAATAGGTGGGTTCTCTACCATTTTGTATTAAGCTAAGAAGGAACAAGAGTTTAGTAGTAAAAAGTATTCTCTTCCTCCAAATTTCTCTAAATTTCCTTTTCTCAAATATCCTCCTCCCAACAAAGTGGTATCAGAGCCTTAAGATCCTTTTTTTTAGAGAGATGGCAAACATGGTTCCTTTCCAAGTCCCTCTTCTCACCAAGAGCAACTATGACAATTGGAGTATCAAGATGAAGGCCCTCCTTGGATCACAAGATGTGTGGGAGGTAGTGGAGAAAGGCTACGATGAGCCACAAGGAGCTACTTTTTCCCAAGCCCAAAGGGATAGTTTGAAGGATTCAAGAAAGAGAGACAAGAAAGCTCTCTATCTCATCTATCAAGGATTGGATGAGGATGCTTTTGAGAAGATTTCGGAGGCAACTACCGCAAAGGAAACGTGGGAGAAGCTACAAACATCTTACAAGAGTGTCGATCCAGTCAAGAAGGTACGACTACAAACTAAGGGGTGAGTTTGAAACTTTACACATGAAAGATGCCGAAAGTATTTCCGATTATTTTCTAGAGTCTTGACGGTGACTAATTGTTACGATCCCATTTGCAAGGTATGGGACTTGGAGTCCCACATTAGTTATATGGGCAACTAATGTGGGGTTTATAAGGCCTTGGACACTCCCACCCTTTGAGCTAGCTTTTGGGGTGGTGCATCCCAAGGTTCTTATCACTAATCAATTAAAAAGAAATTGTGAAAAGTTTGATGATGTAAAAATTATGGAGAAAATTTTGCGATCTTTAGATTCGAAATTCGATCATATTGTCACTGTCATAGAAGAAACAAAAGATTTAGAAAATATGACAATAGAGCAACTCTGACGAAGAGGTATTGAAGGGCGCGTGGCTTAGTGGTCTGAAAACCAGCATCAGAGAAGAAGTTTTGATGACTCCTGGGTTGAGGTTGGCATCTATGATGAGGGGACCAAAGTAATTTGGCATGGGCTGATGAAGGGGTAGGGTATTTTGGGCCTAAAAATGCTACTGAGCCACACAAGGCCAATATGGGTTATCAAAGGTAATTTGGCGTGGGCCAAAAACCCTTGTGTCTGGACTCTTGCTTTCAAATCAAAACACATTTTCATATACTAGGAATAAAAATTGAAGTCTTCGGGTGGAAATGGAAACTGGGGTCCATGATATGACTGGGATTCAGAATCGGAAATCCTCAAGCAGCTTACGGGACTTTAAATGCAGAGCTAGGTTAGTTTGTAACTAATGTATCAGCAGTTAGTTAGGTGGTTAGTAAGTTAGACTGTTGGACAAAAGCTTAGTCTGCTAGATAAAAGGAGGATTCTCACCACAGAGTAAGTCCTTGGTTAATTCATTGTTTGACTGAGACATTGCTCAGTGTAAGAGTTCATATCAATTAAGAAACATTATTTTTTCCATCATCTTCTTCTCTCTCCTATCTCTCTTAACCCATCACTGTAAAACACTCATCTTCAATGCCAGAGGTGTAACAGTCCATCACTAGTAACTTCCAGAGCTGTAACAGTCCATCACTAGTAACTTTTTAAGTGCAAGGTTTCATTTTCATAAGGATGGATTCTCTAACAATCAAGGGATCAGGTCGTCTTTGCTTCCTGAATAAAATAAGTTGACCAGAATTTAGCATATATGACTACATTACCAAATCTCTGAGCACTTATATTGCCTGGTGAAATTTGAGAATGGTAGCCAAACTAAATTCTGTATGCATTGAAATATAGCCAACTAAATCAGCAAGGCAAGTTCTTGCCTTTAGCAAGCCAACTTCAATATTCGAACTACCTAAAAGCACCGTAGCTTAGCTGAGACAATGCTTTCCAGGGTGCGCTGTTTTGTTTGTTCACTCACTCTTCAACAAAGGATCCACTGAAAATCAGTTGTTTTCCAATTTTATAAACAATCATTTTGCTCTAGATTATACATGGATAAATATATTCATTATTAAAAACCTTTGTCATTACTTGTACTTTTTATCAAGCTCTTAAGGTTGAATTCTATAAGTGTATATAAGCAATACATGGTGAGTCATCAAAAGTTTTTTCAAATAGGAATATATGAATAGATGATGTGAGGAACAGCTTCTTCATATAGCACTCAGCAATATTTCCTATTCCATTGGTTTTAAATTTGGAATTTTGACACAATCTAAACAATAGTATTCATCTCATACACTAGTACAAACAAAGCTGTGATTTAAGAACATTAAAACTGGCACTTCATTTCCATCATGCAATACCTCCCTCATCATTCATTTGTTTTTTTTTTTTTTAAAAAAAAAAGGAATATATTATATAAAGCTTTAACATAAGCCACGGTTCAATAAGACATTTAGTTAAGGCATTACTTACAGTCTGTCTGATGATAAAATCAAATTATATGTATTCATATGTCTGCCACAACTGTTCCAAATTTTTGTGTATATGGCATACCGTGTTCTTGTTTCAGTTTCATTCCATGTATTACAACAGCTGGCTTACTAGACAATATTAGTAGCATTTGAAGTCCAAAGCAAAAATGCATATGCACAACTTATATACAATAGTTTTTTTTTCCTAAAGTAAAAGAAAGTAATATCCAACAAAGTTGCATTCAGTTTGTGAATACTAACACAAAATATGCATTTATACTACTTTATAAGTCAATGAAAGCCATTAGCAACATGCAAAAAAAAAAAAAAGGAAATCAATAAATTACACCTAGTAACTTGAACACGTGCTATCTCACTATAACAGTTGTTAAAGAATCACTTCAACCCAAAAACTTAAGGTGTTAGGTGATGGCCTTTTTAATGATTTATATTCATCTCTAACACACTCGTTCACACAAGAGCCCTTTGGGCTTGAAGTGTGGATATTGCACAGGCCCACTTTTTGTTTACCTTTTTGTGCTTTTTATTTTAATTTCACTTTAAGGTGGGGGGCGGTGAGGATTGAACTTGTGACCTTGCAGTCATTCAAGCTCTGATATCATATTAAAAAACCACTTCAACCCAAAACCTTAAGGTGTTAGGTGATGGACTTTTTAATGATTTATATTAATCTCTAACAACAGTTATCAATACAGAGGAAAGCTCTCAAGGTCAAGCCCTACAACAACTACATGTCCTGATATAATCATGAATGACAAGGAAACGAGAAAGAAACGCAAAATCTCTTCAATGGAGTATATGCAATAATACAAACATGAATAAATGCATGAAGCTAATCTTAAAATAGTAAATACTAATCATGAACTCACCGTTCATTATATTTCCATCTATATCCACAAATTCTAAGTAAAATTCATTCTATAAACCCAAAAAAAAAAAAATTCCAAATTTCCTTATAAAATATTTACATCTTTCACATAAAAATAAAGGGCATCATCCAAAAAACCAAAATTATAAGCTCACACTGTAAAATTGGTTTACCTTGAAAACCCACATACTATCAATGGCTTCTTCCCAAACTCCACTAGCTCCTTCCTCGATTCCTGGAGACTCATCTGACCACCATCTCCTCTTCTTCCCATACTCTTCTTCTTGTTCTTCTTCTTCTTCATCTTCTTGTTCTTGAGGTTTGCCTCTGGTACTATTGAAATTGAAATTTCTGGGTTTAAAGGTTTCAGCATTGGAATCCCAACGTGGGAATTTGTTGTTGGAGCAAGATATGCGAGAATGGGAAAAGGGTTTTGGGTGAAAGGGTCGCCATGGAAAAGTTTGAGGTGGTCGAGGATGGTGTCCGAGGAAGAACAATATGGAACACTGATGAAGGGTTTCCATTGGACACCCACATCTTCCTTATCTTTCTCCAATTAATTCCAAAAACTATAAAAATATAATAACTATAAAAATAACATGTAAAAAAATAAATAAATAGAAATCATATAAAAACAAGTGATATCAGGTTACATGTGTAATAATTCTTCTAAATTCCTATGTAAATCCAGATTAATTAATTGAATTTCCAATTATCTCATGCTGCTTAAAGGAGATATTGAAGCCTTTTTCATTCTGATTTGATACATGAAGAAGAACATGTTACTTTACAAGGTACACATGCCTGTATTTTTTAGTGCATAATCATTGTATAGAGTAAATTATTTGTGATATCAATTTTTTTTAGCCATATTTCTATTTATTTGGACGAGACTAATTTATTTCGTGATGTAAAATATGAAGATTTTTGTTACTATCCCCAAAATCCTTTCGGCCCTAACAATTTAGTACTTGGAAAAAGCTTGCTTACCAAGTGTCTTATCCTTCTGCTTACATGTATCTTGTAGTATATTTATAAATTTTTATTTATAAATTATTACAAATTATATTATGTCTTCTTGGAAGAAAATTGTGTTAGAAATATATTTCTGAAAATACATAATATAATTTGTAAAATTTATAAATATAACATATCATCTTTTATAATATGCGTTTTTTAAAGTATTGAATATTTATTCATAGTCATATTTAAAGTATTGGATATCTTTATTATAATTTTAAACATTTTTTCTATAATTTTTTTTTTCTCTTCAGCGTGAGCTTGCGTTTGCAAAAAGTCAAGGACTTGAAGGGTTCAAGTTTGAGTTTAACTTAGATTTATGTGTCATCACTAGTAACTATACTGACACGGGATACGATACAACATGACACTCCGACACATTAATTCCAAAAAATATTAAATTTTGACACATTAGGACACGTTTTGATATTAAATATTATGCTTAATTTGTGTAATATGTATTATATTTAATACTCAATAATTTAACTAAAAAAATGAAATTAAACTTATAATACCCATCAATTTTATAAAGAAATATAAGATATCCCAAATATTTATATTAAACTCAATAAAATAATAATCGTAATCTAATAAATCTAATAATTGGAACTAAAAACACAATGCAACATAACCTTTAAACTTTTTTTTGAGTCTCTACAATACATGTTGGAGTGTCAGAGTGTCGGAAAAGATCGCACGCGAAATGTTAGAATTTTTGAAATGTGACTACTTCATAGCTAGTAGGTTGCGACAAAAAACAAACAGATATACCAAGATTCAATTCAACGCTGACAAAAAGAGAATTAAGGATACAAGACCAGGGAACTATTTAGGTATATAGTTTAGGAACAGTGACCAAAATGTCACTGTTCCTAACTTTTTTTTCCTAATGCCACGCCAACGGTGTTAATTTCTAATGTGCCACGTGGATAAGTTCGTTGAGCACTGTAACGAACTCAGTTTGTTGATGTGTCACATTCTTAGTGGACACCAAATTCGCTATCCTAGGTAGCGAACTTGGTTGCAATTAATGCACCTGCACGTTTCCATCTACCATGATGACACAACGTCATTTTCTGTAGTTACTGCAGATAAGTTATCTACATTTACTTCCAAAACGACGTCATTTTGGGATTAAAATATTAAAAAATTATAATTATAAAGACTATAATAATCCTGAAATAAATTAAAAATACAAAAACACACTTTTATATATATATATATATATATATATATATATATATATATATATATATATATATATATATATATGAAACATTCATGGATGCAATTGCAAGCCCTGTACAATAGCTTCACCACATAACAAGTGGTGCGCAACTTAGAGGTGCATGGACTAAGTTATGCATCAATGAGTGAATGCTGTCCAAACTGAGAATATATAGAACAGGCTCTGACTTTGGGGAAAAAACTGACAATGAAGGAAGGACTAAAACCCATCAACCAATTTGACCATAAGAACATACTCCATGAGAATTTTACACTAATAACATAGAAGCTTGACCCAAAAGACCACGTATCCAGAACATTCTTAAGAACATAGAATCATTAGGATAAGAACGTTTGGCAAGGCACAGAGCTGTGATTTCTAATTCAGACATACACAACATAACCAATAATCAACCGAGCAAATAATCAATATAGTGAGCATGCAAAACTCTTTAATTCCTAGATATACAAGAAATTCAGTATGATTAAACCAAAATTAAATAAAAAAAGAACTGGATCAGATATCCTAGCATAAAGAAATAAGAGATAGTCAATATAAACTACCCTCTAAAGTCAGAAACCCAGGGAATCACAAGGAACATTCACTAATTGGTTTCTTTTACTCAGTCAATGGTGACATCACTTCTAGGTCCCAACTATGGTCATTGTGTTCCATATCTAATGAGTTTTTCTTGTCCATATCAGCAGGAATTTCACCAGCAACCATGTTCTGTACATATTCTACTATAACAAATCTTGTGAGACATTTACATACTGCTTTCTTGCCTTCTTGAGTTAGCATATACTAGGAAATAAAGCAGAATTCATCTGTATATATCTGGATTCTCATCCGAACAAAATGAATTGAATAGTAAGTAGCCAGTAACACAAACCAGAGAACAAATCAAGGCTCTGTTTGATAGGTGTTTTGAAAAACAATTTTTTAGTTTTCAGAACAAAAAAAAAAAAAAACTCGTTTGGTAAAACCTGTTTTGTAAAAAATGTTTTGAAAACTATAACTGTCTTTTTGTTTTTAGAATCAAATTTAGAGAACATGTCTGAATTGTTTTTGTTTTCTGTTTTGGTTTTTAACTTTCAAAAAGAAAAAAACATAGAAAACAACAGTTTCCATAACTATTTTACAAAACAGTTTTAAGAACAAAAAAAGCAGAACACAATCAAACAGACCTTCCATAACTATTTTACAAAATAGTTTTAACACAATCAAACAGACCCCAAATTTCAATTCTAATCTACCAAAACTGTACACATCTTAAAAAGCATATGTAATCAATTAATGTTGCTTATCAAGAACCACTCAATCAACTTACAACATATTCCATTGTGGATAGACATTAGCTTAGCTCTGCTAGGAAGTTCATCCATTGAAGAACACTATCAATTTAAATCACAGCCAAAATTCACTGGCAATGCATCACAAAAATAATGCCCAAAAGAATTTTCTTATGCAATGCATGAATAATTCAATTGTTACAGCATATAACAAACTGGTAATGAATTTCCTAGGCTTATATAAAAAAAATACAAGCAGTAATTTTACTAGAACAAATATGCCTGACCATATATGAATAAATTAAGTAATTAATTCAAGAAATTAATTAGTGATTCACAATAGAGAGATTCCCCGTCGGGTTTTAACATATGAAAGATGATGTTTCTCCACTATCCCTTCCATTTTGTGAGGGTACCAGTAGCTCTTAGCAGTTGGTGGCCAATATTTAGCAAAGTATTTCGCTTATTTGAAATATACAACATAGCAAGTTATTTTTGTACAGTATTTCATTTATGGGACATGTGGAATAAATATTAACCACTAATTGCTAAGGGTACTGGTACCCTCATAAAAACAAAGGGTAAGGAAGGAATCTCTTATGAAAGAAAATATAAAAGATTAAGAGCACATGTCTATATTCAAACTGTTAGTTATTATAGAGAATATCCTTATTTCATCCCTGCAATTTAAGCGTTATTTTTTATGACAGATTTGATTTGTAATCATATTGAAATATAAATTCATAGGGGCCGAGAGGAATTCTCTCAGGAAATTCTAAGTATTCTAAAGAGATCAAGTTGGTATCTAGAGCGTCTTCTCTCTCTGGAAATGAATCACTCCAGCCACCACTATGAACAACAACTCCAACAAAGTCTCCGGCCAACAAACTCAATAATTTATAATTTAACAAAAAACAAGAAAAAGTGAAAGATTGTATATTACCCAACACCAGAATATTTGTAAATTGTCCCAGTTTCCAGGCTCTAATTTGGTAATGTGGAAGATGGATTTTCCCCTTACACAGGTACTCTTGCTAGAACATCAACAACAAAATCATCATGACCTCACTACCTTATCCATCATTGTATGTACTGCCTTCCTGTGTGAAATTGACAAACCACTATTTGACGAGCTAGAGGCATCAGAAATGTCTACTTTTGTTCCCCATCTTCATTTTGGTTTAGAGGAGGATTATGAAGGCTACCAACAAGTGCAGTGAAAACTCTATCATCAGGTGTTATCCCCATTCTCATCATCTCATCATACAACTCAAAAGCTTCATCTGCTCTCCCCATCTTGGATAAACCTGAAATAATTGCTGTATACGTCGCAACATTTCCAGTTATGCCCTTCAACAACATTTCATTGAAAAGTTTCACTGCCTCATCTACCCTGCCAACAATACATTCCCCATTTATTAGTGATGTGTATGTATATACATCTGGCAGTAACCCCTTCTCTATCATTTCAGATTTTAACTTATGAGCTTGCTTCATTTTTTCATTCTTGCAATGTGCATCTATTAGAGTATTATATGTAACAATATTAGGCACCTCTCCCATTTTCTCCATATCCCTAAAGATCCTCTCAGCTTCTGCAAGGTTCCCTTCCTTACAATATATATCAATAAATGTAGTGAAAGTCACAACATTTGGAGCCAATCCTTTCTGTACCATTGTATTAAAAATCCTCTTGGCTTCCTCATATCTCCGCAATTTACAAAGCCCACTAGCAAGAATGCTGTATGTAAACACATCCGCTTCAAGTCCTTTCCTTTCCATGATAACTTGCAGTCTCAAAGCTTCATCTATCATTCCTCTTTTACAGTAACCATCCATCATTGTATTAAATATTACTATATTTAGGTCAACTCCCTTACTTTGCATCTCTTTTAACAAGATTTCTGCAGCCTCCATTTGGCCTGCCTTGCATACACCATCAATTAATGCCCCATAAGTATGAGCATTAGGAACAATGCCTCTCTGAGTCATCTCATCAAATAAAGCAGATGCCCTTTTAATATTTCCTAACCTACAGTTCCATCTTATCATCATCGAGTAGACATAAACATCCATTTCTATATTTCTTTCGCGCATTTCCTCAAATATCTTTTCTGCTTCCCCAATATCACCAGAACTTGCATACCACTGAATCAAAATACTATTCGTAGCCAAACTAGGAACAACTTGCTCCTTCTCCATCAATCTCAGTATCTCATCAACGCCACGTTGATCCTTTCTTGCAACATACGCATTCAACAATGTATTGTAAGTAAACACAGTAGGTTTCACAATTCCTTTACCCGCCATCTCATCCATTAACTCCTTGGCTTTCTCAACCTCTCTCCTCCTACACAACACATCAATCACAAGAGTCAAAGACTGAACCCTGATTTCAACGCTACCCGACTCGACCATCCGGCGAAAGAACCTAAGACACAAGTCCACCTCACCACATTTCTTCAAAGCAAGCAAAAGCACAAAGCAAGACCTCTCCTCTATCACCAACCCTTTTTCTTCCACATAATCATAGACCCTAAAAGCCTCTAGAAACAACCTGTTATCAGAACACACCCTGAACAACATATCAAACAGCTTCTCAACAAAATGGGGCTCATATTCATCAACCAAAGAAACAATACCCGAAACGGGGCAACGAAATTCGACATCAGTAACAACACAATTCAAAATGCTCTTCATGGAGGCAAATTTTCTACCTTGAAAAAGTCTAGAGAGGAGAATCACATGGGACTTAAGGTCAGGTTTGTGTGCAATGTGGGAATGTTGGGTTCTGAGGAAATGGAAAAAGGCCAAACATGAATGAGGAGAGAGAGAAGGGTCTGAGAGAACATGGTGGGTATCATGGGGAGTGATGCAGGAGATCATGGACTTAAGTTCCACAGTGGGTTTGAAATAGTTGGGATTACTTGAATTGATGAGATTGTGTGTTATCTTATTCACAAGTTGAAGTTGAAGTTGTTGTTGGTTTGTAGAAAAAGACACATCTTTGTTGAAATTTCTCAAAAGGGTTTTCTTGGAAGACATTGTTTTACACAGAAAATCACCAAAAAAAGGAGAGAAAAAAATGTATTGAAAAATAAGGTGGGAAGGGAATTGAGATGGTTACAGAAAAAACCACACCTTGCACTTGATCTGAAAGAGCTCGCTAGATTGAAGCCATGTTGCGTTTGCGATGAACAAGAAGAAGCAAGTGCAAGGTACACTCTCTGCCACGTGTGAGAGAGATGAAAAAGAGAAAGTGTCCACAGAGATGCAAAAGAAAATGGTTTTTTTGGGGCTTTGCCCCTCTATTGTACCAAAAAAAAAAAAAGAAAAATGCAAAAGAAAATTTTTTCCATACAGAAATATTGAATTTTCTAATAGGTTACTACTTACTAGAGTTTAAAAGATATTATATTAAAAAAAAATATTTTACCTGAATTTTATGTTTTTCAAATATTTTAAACAAGTTTTTACTAAATTGTAAAAAATTATTTAAAATTTAAATAAAATATAGGGACTTATTTAATGATATTGTACGTCGAGGAAGGATATTCTTACTACCAAAATCTTCTACTATCAATTCACTACCTATCTAATCATCATTGGATCAACATTTTCTCTTTTTTCAAAAACTTTTTAGCATTCTCTCTCTTTGATTCAATGGTGATTAGACAGGTAATAAGTTAGTAGTAGAAAATTTCGGTAATAAGAATATCCTTTCTCATGTCAAATAAATTTTATAATTTAACAATTATTTGTGGAATAAGAATTTAGTTAAGAATTTTAAACATAAGAACGTAATTAAAAGTTTTGTAAAATTATAGATATTTAGGAAATAATTAAATTTTTTAATAAGAGAAAAATATTTCTGATCCACTAAGATTAGCCTAGTGGTGTGGGGTGTGTGTGTTAGGTGTATGTAGTGTAGTGGTGTGTGTTCAATTCTCATGTAATGCAAAAAAAGAGAAAAGTATTTCTTTTTCCACATTAGATAACCAACATTGTATTGGATTTAAAAAGATAGAAAATTGTTTACCAAATATATATATATATATAATTGACTACCAAAAACATATATACATATAGAAAATTGGTAGAATCAAGATGCAACTGAGCAAGAAAAGGGAAGAGAAGATAGAAAAATAGAGAAAGATGAGAAAATGAATTTCTTTATTTCAAGACTAACTAAATACATGCCCATTTCATAGTTCCACTTTTCCTTTTATTTCCTATGTAACCACTACTCTCACTAGCTTTCACATGCTTTATTATTGTTCATAATTACAGGTCATCATCTAATACAAGTCATCTCTAAATCTACTTGGCTTCTTTCTTTCCCTTTCAGCTATGCTTGGTTCTTGTTGTTTATTTCTTTAGTTGTTGTAGTAATTTCAACTTCCTTTTCTACCGCTTGGTTAGCTTGTGTATCAATATCTCCACCATTAAAAATAACCTTGTCCTCAAGGTTAAAATGTGGAAAATGCTGCTGGGACTCATGTAATGGTTCCCACGTGGACAGTTCTTGTGGCATTCCCTCCCATAACACTTGAATTTCCTCAAGTCCTTCAACATTCCTCCGGAAAGCAAGCTCCTGTGGGGGTTGAAGAACTGGTAAACCAGAAGTAAATATCTCTGGTAACGGAAAGGGAGGTGTATCATGGTCTCCTCGAAATGGTTTTAAAAAAGATACATGGAATGTATGGTGAATTTTTGCAGCTGACGACAGAGTGAGTTTGTAAGCTACTTTACCTACCCTCCGCTCGATAGGAAAGGGTATGAAGTATCGACGACCAAGCTTGTGGGAGCTACGAAGAGCCACTGACTGTTGTTTATAAGGTCGAAGGTGAATCCACACAAGGTCACCTGCCTTATACTGAACATCGTGTCGATGCACATCTGCACGAGTTTTCATATGACGTTGAGCTTTCTCTAGATTGATCCTTAGTTGTTGGGGTAATAGTTGTCGCTCAGTAAGTAGGGAGTCAACCTCTGGAATTGTAGTTGTGGTAAGAACATAATCTAAAAGAGAATGAGGATCATGACCATATACCACCTTGAAAGGAGCCATGCCTATTGCAGAGTGAAAAGCAGTGTTATGACAGAACTCTGCCCATGGTAACAGCTTGGACCAATGCTTAGGAGAGGCAGCCACAAAACATCTTAAATATTGTTCAAGCACTATGTTCACCACTTCATATTGACCATATGATTGTGGGTGATAGGCAGTAGACCTCTTCAAACCTAATGCAAAAAACTCTACCCAAAATTTGCTAAAAAAAATGGGATCCCTATCCAAGATTAGGGACCTTGGAATGCCATGAAGCTTGCAAACCATATGAGTGAAAAAAGTGGCTACCTTAATAGCATCGTACTTCTTAGATAACAACCCAAAATGTGCCATCTTCGACAATCTATCAACAACTACTAAATTGTAGTATAACAAAAAGAATTGGGCAATCCTATAATGAAATCCATAGAAAGGTCTTCCCAAACTCTCTCAGGTATAGGAATTGGCTGAAGAAATCCTGCGGGGGATTGCGTTGGAACCTTAACTTGTTGACAAGTCAAACAAGAGTTAACAAATTTTTTGATGTCTTGTTGCATGTGAGACCAAATGAAGCTTGTAAAGACACGTGTAGCTATTTTTTGAATACCAAAATGGCCACTAGCCAATGTTGAGTGACACTCCACCAGAATCAGAAATTAAGGGTAAAGAACGGTCAATGAGCAATTTACCATTCTTCAATAGTAAACCATCACGAATCTGTAATTCCAGATGTAAGGTTGGGTCTAACTGCAACGCTTCGTATTTTTCCTTAAAGAATTCAGAATTCAAATTTTCCTGCTTAAGAGCTATAAGCAGATCATACTGGTTGATTGAGAGAGACATAAAACTCATGACATCAGGTTGTCTTGTTAATGCTCCGCAACACGATTATCCTTACTTGGCTTGTACACAATAGAGTATTGGAAACCAAGTAATTTTGAGAGATAATATTGTTGCTCAGGGGTTTGAACTACTTGGTCCAATAATGCCTTCAAGCTCTTCTGGTCTATTCTAATCAAGAACCTTCTTCCTAACAAGTATTGTCTCCATTTCTTCACGGCCTTAATGATTGCATAAAGCTCCTTGACATATGCTGCAGCCCTTTGCATTCTAAGTGATGATTTTTTGCTGAAATATGCCAAAGGGTGATATGTTGGAAGTAATATAGTACCAACACCCAAATCTGAAGCATCAGTCTCAATTATAAAATCTTGATCAAAGCCAGGTAAAGCTATGACTGGAGCAAATGTCATGGCCAACTTGAGACGGTCAAAAGCTGATTGGGCAACATTACACCATAGGAAGGCATTTCTCTTGAGTGACTCAGTGAGGGGTGCTGCAATGCTAGCATATCCTTACACAAATTTGCAATAATAACCCGTAAGGCTAAGGAAACCACACAATTGTTTGATGCTCTTGGGAGTAGGCCAATGTAACATGTCCTTTACTTTATTAGGGTCCATACTCACACCCACATTGGATACAATATGCCCAAGGTATTCAACCTCTTTATGAGCAAAAGAGCATTTGCTTTTCTTTATAAAAAAACTGATGTTGCTGTAAAATAAGGAGAACCTGTCGCAGGTGCTGAATATGAATATCCAAGGAAGAGCTATATACAAGTATGTCATCAAAGAAAATTGTAACAAACTTATGCAAAAAAGGTTGTAAAATAAGATTCATTGTAGCCTGAAATATGGATGAGGCATTAGTCAATCCAAAGGGCATGACCACAAATTCATAGTGGCCTTAGTGAGTTCTTAAGGCTGTTTTATGAATATCCTCAGGTTTTAATCGAATTTGGTGATAACCAGCCCTTAAATCCAACTTAGAAAATACTTGGGATCCAACTGGTTCGTCCATTAATTCATCAACAGTAGGAATGGGAAACCTATCCTTGATGGTAATGGTATTAAGTGCTCTATAATCAATGCAAAACCTCCAAGTGTCATCCTTTTTTTTAACTAACAACATTAGTGAGGAGAAGGGGGCTGGTTCTAAGCCTAATAAAGCCTGAATTAAGCATTTATGTTACCCGTTTTTCGATTTCACCCTTTTAAAAATGTGGGTATCTATATGGTTTTACATTTACAGGAAGTGCATGAGGTTCAAGGTGTATTTGATGATCTATTTGGCGATGGCGAGAGAGGTCAATAGGTTTTTGAAATAATGCATTAAATTCTGCTAATAATTGTTGTACCTGAGGTATGACTTCTGTCATATGGGAGTCAAGTCAACAGAGGAGTCCAACATTTTCAATTGAAATAATGAAGCAACTTGCCCTGTCTATTGAAGGTGCCTAAACTAATTCAATGAAATGGGATCCACATGAAACTCCCCATGTAGCTTTATAGCTCCACTATTGCAAAGAAATTCCACAGTCAACTTGTTATAATCCAGTGTGACTGGTCCTAACCCTTGTAACCATTGGACTCCAAGAACCATATCAGCCCTTTGGATTGGTAGAATATAGAAATCAACCAAAAAAAATGTGATGTTGAATCTTAACTAATACTGCTGGAAATAATCCTTCGCATTGCAAGATTTGTCCATTCCCCACCATTACTTCAAACCCCTTGTCAGTGATAATTGGTAAGTCAATATGAGAGACAACCTTTGGTTAAAGAAAGTTATGTGTGCTTCCCTCATCCACTAGCAATGAGAATTCTGACTTGCCAATGTAGCTTTTGAATTTGAGTGTTTGAGGTACCACCACACCAGCCAAAGCATGAAAGCTGATTTGGGGCGTGGACACTGCCATACCACTGAGATCTTGTTCAGAATTTGCTGCTAGTTCGTTATCTTCGGCCATTATCCCTTCTTCTAAACTATCTTCATCAAGTACTACCAAAATATGAATTGACGCTTTGCACTTATTCCCAAGAAAATACTTGTCACCACAAGAAAAACACAAATTCTTCTCCATACGTTCTTGAATTTGACTTTGAGTAAGGCATTGGGTATTAGGTTTGGCTTGATTGGTATTGGGGTTTGTAGCAGTGGTCTTAGGAGGGTTTGTATTTTGAGTATTTCGCAATTGGGGTGTGGGCAATAATGGAGGATAAGGTGAGTGTAATTATGGTGGGTTATTTTTAAACTGTAACTTGGATTCTTGAATTTTGGCTAAGGATATGGCATGTGTCAAAGAAGAAGGACGGAAGGCACAAACATCATGTTTAATTTCTTACTTTAGCCTTGAGATAAAACAACTCACAAGAAATGATTCTAAGAGTCCATCTACCTGGTTGGAGAGTTGTTCAAAGGCTTCTTGGTATTCCATTACCGTCCCTGTTTGCATCAACTTGGATAGCTTACCTTGATAATCTTTCATGTCATAAAGACCAAATCGTACTTTCAAATCAGTGAGAAATTGTGGCCATAAATCAATTTTGGAATTTTTATTAAGCCACTGATACCAGGCCAATGCCTTTCCCTCGAAATAAAATGGAGCAATCTTCAATCTTTGTTCATCCTCCATATCATAGAAATAAAAAATTTGATTAATTTTGAAGATCCAAGCTTGTGGGTCGCTGGATCCATCATAACGTGAGACTTTGAGGCACGGGTTTTTTGCAGCTGCATGATCTTTTGACATTCAATAAATTATATTTGTTAGATTGCGGAAATCAACTATTAAAATTTGATAGTGAAAGGTAGTAAAAAATAAGTTAACCTCAAAAAAAGTAAGTTTAACCTCTCTTTTTTTTAGTATTGATGAGGGGCTCAAGCCTAGAAAACAGAACAAAAGCTACATATCAGTAGCCTCATTCTCTACCAAAGGCCCCAAACCAAGGGGGACACTATGAAGGACTAAAAAAATATCATGAAAGTTAAAAGCAGACTTAGCAATCCAGTATGCACAAGAATTCCCCTCTCTTCGAACATGCAGCAACACAATGTGTCAATCCTTCTCAAGCCAGCTCTGGATAGAATTGTTCAAGGAAAAGCAAGCGCTGTCCTGTCTCCTGGTAATAAGCGCCTGAATAGCCTGAAGGGAGTCATTCTCAACATTGAGGTTCTGGGCTTTCATGTCCCAGGAAAATTGAAGCCCCTTGAGAATCCCTAGAGCTCTGCTGTCAACGGGTCATAGCTGCCAATGTTATAGATGAACCCAGAAATCCATCTTCCTTGATCATCCCTAATGAGACCCCCACACGAAGCTTGGCATGGATTCTTCTTCGTAGCAACATCAACATTCAGCTTCCACCATCCAGTTGGGGGAGACTTCCACTTCACCATGTGCCTCTCCAAAGGGGCTATTCTGCATGAGCCATTCTTACCAGTAGCATTCCTATTTTCCATAATATAATTCATGATGAAAATGTGAGGGTTGGCATGTCTGACAAAATGAGCTTCATGAATTTCTTTGTTTCTCCAGTTCCATAAGAACCAGGAGGTAGTAGTGAAGATGTCTTGCCAATCAAGGGGTTGCGCATGAGGCCACCCCTTAGTTACGTTATTGCGGATCCACTCTTCCTGGGGCAGGTACAAAAAATCCATGGGAATATTACTCGAGAATCAGAACTTCCAAACATGGATCGCTTTTTTGCAGTCACGCAAAACATGCAAAATGTCTTCTACTTTATCTAGGCATGTGTGGCAGAAAGGGGACCCTCCCGAGTTAGCTGTGACGTCTCTGGTGAGAATACGACCATGAAAGGTAAGCTAGATGAAGTGGCGAACACGTTGAGGGCCTTGCCATTTCCAAATAGATCCCCATATATGATCCCTGTTAATAGATTCGAACCCCATGATTGTGCTGTAAGCATGTTTAATAATGCTTTTGGACTTCGAATTGTTCCTCCACACTAATTGATCCGACTCCCCATCTGCTGTTGGAGAACGATTTTATGTGGTTAACTACCTCCCTAGGAAGCACTCTTTGAAGGAATTCCAGATGCCATCCCCCAGTGTCCAAGTTCACCAGGTTCACAACTTTAGCCTCCATATTCGTAGAGGGAAGATTGGATAGGCAGTACTCACTTATGGGGTATTCAAGTTGCATCCACCGATCCGTCCATAAATTGATATCTTTCCCATTGCTCACTTTCCACTGCAAACTCCCCAGGAAATCTTCCCAGATACGGCAAAGGCCTTTCCACAAAACAGAATCATAAGGTTGACATGATGTAAAACGTCTAATGTCAAGTTTTCTTTCATACTTTCCCAGCAGCACCAGAACCCAAAGAGCATTTCTATTATTCAAAATATGCCAAGCCACTTTAAACAAGAAACCTTCATCATGGGCCTTTAGACTATGAATGCCTAGCCCTCCAACCCACACGGGCTTGCACAAATCACTCCAAGCAACAAGGTGGACCTTTTTCTTCTTGGCACAATCTCCCCAAATGAATGCTCTTTGGAGCTTCTCAATCTCATTGCAAACCGAAAAAGGAATAGAGCCATGCTGCATGCATATGGTAGGTTGGGATGGAGCTGATGACTGTCTTGGCAAGGGTGGAGCGACCTGCAAAAAAAAGGAGGTTTCTTTTCCAGCCTGCAAGCCGTTAACACGATGGATGATGGAAGAAAAAATCTTCTTTCTACCTCTCCCATGGTACAAAAAAGGCCCCAAGTACTTCCCTTGAGATTCAGCAACCCTAAACCCACTGGCTTGGGTTAACATCTCCTTCACACCAGGAGCAATGTTCTTTGAAAAATGAATCACGGTCTTCTCTATGCTCACCACCTGACTAGACATATCACAAAAAGTCTTGAGAGTATCCAACATTACTTCGAACTAACTAAGACTAGCTTCTCCAAAGAGCACTAGGTCATCAGCAAACATAAAGTGTGAAATAAAAGGGACTTTTCGCCCAGCTCTCATTCTCATTGGTTTCCATCGTTTGGACCTCATCGCTTCAGCAATCAAATAGGAGAGCTTATCCGTGCACAACACAAATAAATACGGCGAAATAGGATCCCGTGGCGAATACCTTTTTTTTTTTGGTGAATTTTTTTTTGTTTTTTTTATAAAACAAACTTTATCAAACGTATTTTTTATTCTAAAAATAAAAGTTTGTTCTGAATTATTTTTTATGCACAATAGGTGAGAAATGCATTGGAAATAAAACGACATCGTTGTACTTGGAGTCGCTCTGTTCATATAAAACCCTAGTTTGATGCTCCAATTTCACGAGAGAGAAAATAGGATCACGAGAACAATGGATTTGTTCGGAGAGATGGATGAACAGATATCGACGATGGCGATGGACGTGGACGACGTCGATCCACTCGAGATGTTTGCGGATGGCGTCATATCCGCAGACAACAAACTCGCCGATGCCGATTTCTTCAACACATTCGAAGACGATTTCGACGATGCTGATATCAATTAAGGCCATTTATTCATCATCATCATCCTTACGGTAGAACAATTTGTGGGTTTTTCTTTTTGAACATTTAGAGTATCGCTATTAGTGTGGAACAATTAGGGTTTCGATATTTTGTGATGGAGAAGGAAAAGAATCAAAAGAGGTTGTACTATGTTACTGGGATTTTATTGTTAATATGATGATGGCTCTTTGTGATAAATCACCTTTTTTCTTTCAACAATGTGTTAAGTTTTATGATTTAATATTATATAGTTTTCTTTATTTTTTATTTTTTTGGGTGCTCGAATGTTGTTGATTATAATCGTGATTATTGGTGATTTATTACCTGTATTTCAGGTGTTGTTAGATTTTGTGTTGTTTATGTCTCTGATAGTGCTATTATTAGTTGCTTACTCAGTTATTAGGTTTTTTTCATTTTATTGTAATGGGTTTTGTATGACAAAGCTTGCTGTGTGTGTATGTTTGAGCTGAGGTACTGTTATAGATGGAGGCATGTGAAGGATGTTTGTTGTAACTGTATGGTTAAAGGAATCTGTTCAAATTGTTGAACAGGAAGTGTCTAGTAAGGGAGCTAGTGTTTCAATCTACGGAACAATTGGAACGAGATAACTGGCAAGGGAAGCTCAGTATCTCCGACCTTTGGTCCGATGGTAAAAATCAGGGGTGTGTGTTTGTGTGAACACTTGAGAGATAGTGTAGGCTCTGGATTCTGGTAGTTAGCAAATGCTTGATGTGCAAGTTGTTTTCCTCTGACACTTTCCATTCTTTTTTTGGCCTTGGTGGAAGTTGAAAGAAGGTGGGATGATCCAGAGCTAAAAACCCGCTTTGTGGGTGCAGTGGTGGTGATTAGGAGATTGTGGGGTAGTACCAGACTCAGGTTAGGGGGTTACGGCGGGCTTTACTGCCGAGCCGAGTGCCGACATTATTGGATACGGCCTCTTAGTCTTGTTGGGTGCCTTAGGCTTCATCCCGGAACTAGCCTCAGAATTCATTCGGGAACTCTCCCCGGAACAGAATCCTTTTGGGTAAAACATTCATTTTGGTCCTTAAAAGATGTTAGTTGTGTTGTATTAGTTCTTCAAAGATTTTGACTTTACGAATTTTGTTTTTTGAAGGGGTGAATTTCTTATTGAGTTGACAATTTTAGTAAGATACAACTTTCGGGACCAATTTGTATGGACGAAACATTTGGAAACTAAAATAATACAAGTACATTTTCACATTATGCGCACATCACTTTCTGGTTTCTGCTTCTCTGGGTATTTGTAGTTTTGATATGGTGAAAATGCAGTTATGATGGCTTTAATGGTGAGAAAAGAGGTGCAGTGAGGTAAAGTTTTGTAAGTTCTTGAAATCTTATGTGGTTATTTGATTAGACAAGTTTTTAAAACTGTTTTAGGTTTCTTGTTCTTGCGTTACGACAAAAAGCGATTTAGATAAAACGCTTAACTTAGATTCTAACAGTTTTGGATGAGTTGGGTTTAAGTTTCCCTGGTTTATTTTATCTTATTTTATTTTATTATTATTATTATCTTTTTTTTTTTGTGATACCCTGTTTTAGTTGTTTTAAACTTCGAATATATCGTCTGAACTTGGAGCTGTTTTGCATATTCTCTCCTGTGTTAGTTAATCAGCAAAACAGATTTTACAGTAATATGGCCAATCACAGTCCTGCATTTTGGGAGAGCATTCCTCCCACATAATATGATCATGATAAATTACACATGAGAGGATCTATTTCCATAAAGTATAAATTATATGTTTTTTTTTTTACCCACAATAAAAGCTGATATGACATACTTTCATTGGTCTATTGTGCCTACTACTGAAGTAGTATACATTTTTTCCGCATTTTGGTACTTCCATTAAAATAAAATACACATGGATTAAAATTTATTTTTTTCCAATTTATTATATAACTTGCACATTCTCTCTCCCAATGAGATTGGTTCCTCGCACTGACCAAATGTATACGACGGTAGCACTTTAGAAATTTTCGCATTTTGGGTTGTGACACCAATTGACTTAAGTATTTTATTTATACACACTGTCATTGCATCTAGTTAGGGGTGTGAAAAAAATCAAATAAATCAAATCATAACCGATGTGAATTGCAATTTAAAATGATATATTTTTTATTACCAAAAAAAATATGATATGTTTTTAACCAGTTTAAGAATTAAATTAATTTTTTGAATCAGTTAGGATTTTGAATAATCCCACTGAACGCAAATCAAATTACACTGCACCATATTTTTCCAAACTGAATTCTTTTCTCCAATTTAGTTCAAGGATCGAATGACTTTTGAAAATCTTAACCATACACTACCATTGTTTTGTCCACAATTGAGCATATTTTGGTTCAATTAAAAAAAAAACGAAGCACTCACTTGTTTACCACAAAAAAAAAAAAAAAACCGAAGCGAATTATTTTGAACAGGAACACTGTTTACAAATGTTATTTTGGTTTCAGTTAATCACTCTCTAATTCATGATAGTAAGTTTTATACGCCTGTTGCCAATATGAAATACAAAATCAAAATTACCCTACTCGTTACCACCAGCAATCATTCCAACTTCACTGAACGATTGGAGCGATGAGAACATGACATCCTCAACGTAGATCCCTTGTACAGATCCACTTTGACAATTAGATTAATTTTGGTTAACCGAATTGCATTTCTAAATAACAATAAACTAATTTAGTGCATACATTGATTAAAATAATATGGCTTTTCGCAATGCGAATCTCAATTGTGCAGTTCCTTATTACTACTATATATTTCAACCAAAAAAAAAAAAAAAAACCAAAAAATGATTTGAACCCAACTTTATAGATGGCAAAACATATTCAACTTGTTGAATTTACCGGTCTAACCCGTTATGTATAACATGTTGGGTTGGGACTATCAACCTAGTCCGCCCCCACATAAGTGCGGGTTAACCCATTGTATTTTTTTTTTATTATAAAATATTAGTTATTGACTCTCTTATATTTTGGTGTTCATTTGATACCCTTTACTTATCAATATATATTTAGCTCATTTTTAACCCACTCTAAAAAATGGTACAGGCCAAGTTGGTTCATTATGGCATGGGTTGGTTATCCGCTTTGCCACCTAGAGTACATTTGATGTGTATACCCGAAAAAAAAAAAAAAAGTACATAGAGAGTGCACTTGATGTAAGCATATTTACAAAACAAATAGCATTCAGCATAGAATTATACACGTTGCATTTCCAAGACAGTTCTATCTCTTTATTATTATATGCATGCTATAACAACATCAATTTCTATGAGCACAACGCAAATGAGTAAATATCATATTTGTAAAACTATAAATTTTGCTAGAAATTTTTGCCACTTGCAGTCCTTTTGCTGCCAACCATGCCTATCAGTTCCGTTTGCAAAGTTATCTATCTATGCTGAAAATACTGCATTGCTCCCATTTTCCTCGCTGCCAATACATGCAAGTGTCATAAATGGAACAGAATATTATGCTTCTAAAGAATATTTAGTTAGCCCACGCCAATCAGTTCTTTCTTTAATGAGGAAAAGCATAGATGTTACAGCTACCACCAGAATGAGCAACAGTTGCAGTAAAGAAGTAGCCATGTGGCTGAAGTAACTGTAGTAATAGTTAGTGGTTTAGTTGTTAGGAGACTCAACAATTGTAACAATAAACTGCTAGCTTTATCAGTTAACCGGTAACTAGCAACTATAGTGTACGTGTGCATATAATGGTGTCGCTGCATTGTAATCAGTCATGAGATTAATAACATTCAGTTTCTGTTCATTTCTTTTACGTCTTCTTCCCTGCATTGTAATCAGTCATGAGATTAATAACATTCAGTTTCTGTTCATTTGTTTTACGTTTTCTTCCACTAAGATAGGATCCACGTTCCTATACACACGTGGTGCTCTACTGAGCTAAGATGCATGTGCACGTACACTTTAGTTACTAGTTACCGGTTAATTGGTAGAGCTAACAGTTTACTGTTACAATTGTTGAGTCTCCTAACAACTAAACCACTAGCTATTACTACCGTTGCTGTAACAATAAACCACAAGTTTTTTACTCATTACTTTTTCCTAACAGGGTCTGGAAACTTGAACTAAACAAAATGAAAAAAATCAACAAAATCTGTTCCACAGGAACATATTCTACACTGGTTTGAGAAAGAAAATCTGGGTTGTACTGAGGTGATGCTTAAATGTAATATATCTGTCACAATTCCAACCAATTAAAGCTAAAATATAGTGAACCTCAGAGAATTATGTACTAATAAGGTTCAGTTAGTAAACGGTAGATACGAGAAGCAGAAAACCAATAATTACGTTTTGACAAAGTTATCAAATGCGGATTTCGGCATGTCGCGGCCACCCCAAAAAATGCTATAGCGTTATTGCGGGTTGCGGTTACGGAAATAGTGGAATAGATATATAATAGAAATAATGACAAAAAGAAACATTTTTTAAAGGCAGAGATAGCAGAAGTGACAGAGAGAGATACGATAGGCTAAAAAACCCTTAAAATTCTTATGTTACACATTTAAATTTAGGAAAAAATTGATATTTTGCCTTATGACAACAATATGGCTGCAATTTGTGATTGCCATGGCCGTTGTTGCGTTCCGATGCGGTGGGAAGCGGTTTCTTGCGGTGAGGCACCGCAACGCCCATACGGCGCGACTTGCGGCGCAATTAACTACTATGCGTTTTGTATTACTATTTATTTACTATTATTATAGCTATTACCATCCAATGAAAAGTTATGTTAAAGTTTTGATCTTACTAAAAGGAAAACAAAATGCATGCTAAACAGAGAGTACAGCCTACCATACCAGTAAACATTGGGCTGTAAATGATCTTTTGTGCTCTTCTCAACATCTTTCTACAACTGTATGTAGCACACTTCTAGTTGTGCATGGAACTCAGCTAGTGGCCTCCCAACAACGAATCCTTGTTGGCTCATCACTAGAACCTATCGTTTTCATCTAGTTGTGACCTTGAGACACCTTGGTAATTTGATCTTACATTCTGAATAATAGCAGTCCCAGATAATTAATAACAAAAGAAGAAGAAGAAGAAGAAGAAGAAAGAGGAATGAACTAATATATAAGAAATGAAAAGTACATAATGACATCATTAATGTTAGATATAACATAAAACCATTGATTTGGTCTTCATTTAACAGCTTAAGCTTTCGGGTGCATTATCCACCCTTCAATCCTAATGGACTTTTGTGTGAGAGGATGTTAGAAAGATATAATGTAAAACCGTTAATATGGTCTTCACCTAGCAGCTTAAACTATTCTTATTTTAGTCCCTTAAATGACAAGGGACATTAACAACACCTAATTTAAAAATCCACAAATCCATCTGAATGAACTATTTCATTAGTTTATCTCTCTTTCACAAAGACAGTAGTTTTTCCTAAGTAAACTAACTACAGTAAAACCAGACAAGAATGATCATAACAGAATGGAATAATTAGAGAAGTATATCATGAAATTATTTTAAGTGAATGCACTGTACCTCTAGTAATGTGATGTAATAGAAATCCTCCATATGCTGCATGAGAGCACTCCCATCTCTGATTGAGCGGAAAATATTTATTTCAGTTTGCAACAACTTCTCAATAAGCTCCTTCTCACCCTTCATCTGGATAGATCAAAGTTGAGAGTGGTGAACATAAAAGAAAGATCAACTCTCAAATATGAAAAGGAAGAATGTGTGAACGTAAAGATTAAAAATAGAAAACTTGTATAGAGATAAGAGCCAAGTAATACTGATGGGTTTGGTATTAATGGGCTTGGGCCTCTTAAACCTCTTAAGCCTTTTACTAATGTTTACACTAGAAGGGCTGGGAAGAAGTGTGGAAGAGACAAACCACATTCTGTTATGGAAAAGGACACATGGCATGCAATGAATGGAGAGGAAGATATTGGAGAAGAAAGTGAGTAGAATATAAGTTAGTTACAAGGAATGGTAGTGGGGTGCGAAGATTTTGTATTGGGAATGGTTGGGTAGTGCTCTGAGAAGGATAATACCTCAGTAGCAATAGGGTGAAGGTGTGCTAGACATTCTCTTCTTCAATTGGCCAGTCCATTGAAGGGAGGAGCTCCTTAATTTCCTTTGTTATTAGCTTTATCAATTCTGAAGTGTAACCACAAGGGTGTATAACCCAGTTGCCATCAATTAAATCTTATCGTTGTCTCTGTTTTTCTTTTCCTTTCATTTACCACTTTGATCCAGTAAACAGGTACCATCAATTGGTATCAAAGCACTTTTCTGGGAAATTACTCCTTGAATGGTGTATACGCGAAACATGGATCACCGAATGGAAAATCTTGAGATGAGGGTAGGCGGAACAGAGGAAGGGATCCGTCGGATTGATGCGAATGTGGCTGAGATGATGCGAACACTCCAAGAACTAGTGCGAGCAGGAAGGAACGGAGGAACCAGTAGTGAAGGTACTGGTGGCCAAGGAGGGAACGCTGAACCTTGTCCTCGAATGTTGAGGAATGAAGAAAGGATGAAGAGAGTTGAGGTCCCTTACTTTGCAGGAGAGGATCCGTACGGATGGATCTTTAGGGCAGAAAGGTATTTCCGGGTTAACCGGATTCCGCCGGAGGAACAACTGGAGACGGCGTCGATTTGCTTGGAAGGGGAGGCCCTAAGCTGGTTCCAATGGTGGGAACCACGGAATCCGTTGGCGGAGTGGATGATATTCCGCACGGCCGTTCTTCAACGATTCCATGCATCCCCCTCAGGCAATCCCTATGAAGCGTTAATGGAGTGGAAACAAGGAGGAACAGTCGCGGAATTCAAGAAACAGTTCGAAGTGTTATTTGCTCCGCTGGGGCAAGCCGATGAGGAACTCATGCAAGCAGCCTTCCTGACGGGTCTGAAACCTGAAATTCGCGCGGAGGTTCGTCTGCACTCTCCTCGTGATATTGGAGAGATGATGATTTTGGCTCAACGTGTAGAGGAACGGGAAGACGTGTTGAGAAGAGGAGAAGGAAACGTGGGCCGCGTTGGAAGTGGGCCAAACCCAAGCCACACTTATAGTGGACGGCCCGCTTTGGGAAATAAAGGGGGTAATGGAAGATGGGGGCAAAATGGGCCTGCGATGTCGGCCCAAGTCACCCAAACCCCTATTATAGGGAGTGGGTCAAATTCGTCCGCGGCCAGTAACTCAGTGACGAACCCTAATCGCGTGGGGGGAACGACGACAGAGGGTGGAGGGGCTACGGCGAGTGCGACGGACGGTCGTCGGCGAACCAACTTCCGACGGTTGTCTCCGGAGGACGAAGCGGAGCATCGGAGGCGCAACTTATGCTTTCGATTTGCGCCTCCGATGCAGCGGACCGTTTGGACCTGGACACGTGTGTCCAAACCCACAACTGAGGGTGATGCTGGTGTGCGATGATGGCGAGGCCGAGGGAGAGGAAGAGAAGGTTCCAGTGGTAGAGGGAGAGGAGCCGATGGAGACCCTGCAACTGAGCATACAGAGCATGGTAGGAATCACTTCCAACCGATCTTTGAAGTTATGGGGGACGATCCTCGGTCAGAAAGTGATGGTGTTGGTAGACACGGGAGCCTCTCACAACTTTATTGGAGAGCACGTGGTGAAGAGAGTGGGTGTACCTTCCCTTCAGTCGAAGACTTTCACTGTAGAAGTTGGAGACGGTCACCGAGTCCAAGGTATGGGGTGGTGTCATGGGGTAACTCTGGTGTTGCCAAATGTATCCATAGTCCAAGATTTCTACATCTTTGGACTCAGGGGAGTGGACATGGTACTGGGATTTTCATGGTTGGAAAGCTTGGGTGATATTCAAGCTAATTTTCGGAAGCTGGTGCTTCGAATTCCTTGGGAGGGAGGCATGGTTACCTTGCAAGGAGATCCGGAGTTATCATATAGCCAGGTCTCCTATCGCAGCTTGAATCGTTCATGGAGAAAAGGGACGGAAGGGTACTATATTGAGTTGGGTTATTCAGCCATGGGAATGGAAGCAACTACGACGACTGACCCTCGGATCAACGATTTACTCAGCCAATATGAGGACGTTTTCCAACCACCTTCTGAGCTGCCTCCTTCTAGAGAGTGTGATCATAAAATTCTCTTGAAACAGGGGGCAGATATCCCTAACATCCGCCCCTATCATTATCCTTACTATCAGAAAGAGGAAATCGAAAAGTTTGTCAGGGAGATGTCTGAGGTAGGAATGATCCGACCCAGTAGCAGTCCATACTCAAGTCCCTTGATTTTGGTGAGGAAAAAAGATGGGAGCTGGCGTTTTTGTGTGGACTACCGGGCCTTGAATAAGGTAACAATTCCTGACAAATTCCCTTTACCAGTTATTGATGAATTGCTTGATGAATTGCATGGGGCAGTGGTTTTTTCCAAGTTAGACCTTAAATCAGGCTACAATCAAATTAGAATGAGGGTGGAAGACATAGAGAAGACAGCATTTCGGACGCATGAAGGTCACTATGAGTACCTGGTCATGCCCTTTGGCTTGAGGAATGCCCCTTCTACATTTCAATCCTTGATGAATACCGTCTTCAAACCGCATCTACGAAAATCCGTTTGTGTTCTTCGATGACATTTTGGTTTACAGCACCAATATGGAACAACATGGGGAACATTTAAAGGTGGTGTTGGGCATTTTAAGGCAGAATCACTTCTCTGCTAATAAAAAAAAGTGCACATTCGTAGCACGTGAATTGGAGTACTTAGGCCATCTCATCTCACATGAAGGAGTTAAGGCTGATCCTCACAAGTTGGAAGCTGTGCAGAAATGGCCAATCCTTTCGACGGTGAAGGGCCTTCGTGGATTCTTAGGATTGACAGGCTATTACAGGCGATTCGTCCAACAATATGGGCAAGTGGCAAAACCTCTCACTCAGTTGCTCAAAAAGGACAGTTTTCATTGGAATGGGGATGCCCAACAGTCCTTTGACACTCTCAAGAGTGAAATGATGCTATTGCCCACCTTGGCTTTGCCTAAGTTTGATGAGACCTTCTTTGTGGAGACGGATGCTTCCGGAGTAGGGATGGGGGCTGTTTTGATGCAGGAGGGCCGCCCCATTGCTTTCTTGAGTAAGGCTTTTTCTGAGAAAGATAAGTTGTTATCAGTCTATGAAAGAGAACTAAAGGCAATTGTGTTTGCCGTTTATAAATGGCGCCATTACTTGTTGGGCCGTCATTTTGTGATTACAACGGATCATAGGAGTCTCAAATATCTAACAGAACAACGTCTCATGGTAGAGGGACAACAGAAGTGGGTGGCTAAGTTGATGGGCTTTGATTTCGAAATCCGTTACAAACCAGGCCAGGAAAACACTGCTGCGGATGCCCTCTCTCGTGTCATGGATTGCAAGGAACTCACCATGGTCACAAGCCCAGACTTACAAGGGCTGTCCGAAGAGATCCTTGTAGATCCGGTCACTAAGGGTATTTTTACGGATGTTTTGCAAGATGCTAAGTCCCACCCTGGCTATCAAGTGCTCAAGGGCAGCTTGTGGTATAAGAACAGGTTAGTTATTCCTCGTTCATCTCCTCGGATTAATGATATTCTTACTGAGTTTCACTCCTCTCCTTGGGGTGGGCATTCGGGGGAACTACGAACTTGGAAAAGAGTGGCTGGTGTTTTTTATTGGAAGGGAATGCGCAAGGATGTTTCCCAGTTTGTGAGGACTTGTGAAACTTGTCAGCGGCAAAAGTATGATCATTTAAAGCCCGCTGGTTTATTGCAACCTCTACCTATCCCTCAACAAATTTGGGAAGAGGTGTCTCTTGATTTTATTGGGGGTCTACCCGTGTCCAAGGGAGCTGATACCATATTGGTGGTGGTGGATCGACTCTCGAAATATGCCCATTTCATGACACTTCGTCACCCCTTCGATGCTCACACTGTAGCCACCGTGTTCATGAGAGAGGTGATTCGACTCCATGGGATCCCCAAATCCATTGTATCGGATCGGGATAGAGTCTTTGTTAGCAAGTTTTGGGGTGAGCTCTTTAAACTCACGGGTACTAAACTAAAATTTAGTTCCGCTTATCATCCCTAAACAGACGGCCAAACCGAGGTAGTCAATCGCACTTTGGAAACGTATTTACGTTGTTTTGTGAATGGACATCCTAAAGGTTGGGCCAAGTGGTTGTCATGGGCTGAATTTTGGTTCAATACCACTTACAACAGGTCCATTCAAATGTCTCCCTTTAAGGCGGTTTATGGTAGGGATCCCCCCACCATCATTTCCTTCACTCCAGGCAGCACAGCAGTAGCAGCATTGGATAAGTGGATGTTGGCAAGGGATTCTATATTGGTGGAGTTAAAGCAGAATTTGTGTCATGCACAGCAAAGGATGAAGTTACAAGCGGATAAGGGGCGAAGAGAAGAGAATTTTGTGGTTGGCGATAGGGTATTTTTGAAGCTACAACCTTATAAATTAAAATCTTTGGCTAGAAGAATTAATCAAAAGTTGAGCCCAAGATTTTATGGACCATTTGTCATCATAGAAAAAATCGGTCAAGTGGCTTACAGGTTGGAACTCCCTTCATAATCAAAGATTCATTCTGTTTTTCATGTGTCCCAGTTAAAGAGAGCAGTCCATCCCTCTACTGTGGTGTTGGCCTTACCTCGTGGTCTTACTGCTGAGATGGAACTACAAGTGCAACCAGCAGCAATTTTGCAAACTCGTCGTTTACTGGATGGGCAAGTGGAGATTTTAGTTCAATGGGAAGAGTTGGCACCTTGTGACTCTACATGGGAGAAGCTGCTGGACTTTCAAGCTAAGTTTCCTCACTTTCACCTTGAGGACAAGGTGAATTTTGAAGGAGGGGGTATTGATGGGTTTGGTATTAATGGGCTTGGGCCTCTTAAACCTCTTAAGCCTTTTACTAATGTTTACACTAGAAGGGCTGGGAAGAAGTGTAGAAGAGACAAACCACATTCTGTTATGGAAAAGGACACATGGCATGCGATGAATGGAGAGGAAGATATTGGAGAAGAAAGTGAGTAGAATATAAGTTAGTTACAAGGAATGGTAGTGGGGTGTGAAGATTTTGTATTGGGAATGGTTGGGTAGTGCTCTGAGAAGGATAATACCTCAGTAGCAATAGGGTGAAGGTGTGCTAGACATTCTCTTCTTCAATTGGCCAGTCCATTGAAGGGAGGAGCTCCTTAATTTCCTTTGTTATTAGCTTTATCAATTCTGAAGTGTAACCACAAGGGTGTATAACCCAGTTGCCATCAATTAAATCTTATCGTTGTCTCTGTTTTTCTTTTCCTTTCATTTACCACTTTGATCCAGTAAACAAGTACCATCAAATACCGAGTTACAGAGCACAAATGAGGAATTTGAATGAGAAACAGAGGTCTGAATTGGAAGAATATGATACAAGTAATGTCAAATTGAACAAAAACTGAGGAAGTTACAAGCAAAGAGAAATGCAAATGGTAACAAAGAGCAATTGGAGAGGCTCGACTTTCTCCCTAGCCAAGATTCCAGATATCCCCAAAATGATGCCTCTCTTGGTATTTGATACCAGCCTTCGTTTGATGCACCGGGAGTGTGACTCTAACCAAAAGATTCCCTCCTAACTAACCTATGCTGAGTCAGCATTTGCAGTTGATAGCAATGATCCCCTACATCTCTTTCTTTCATAAGTCCTCCCAACCTTTTACTTGGCTTAACCGTATCATATAGATTGAGAAGAAAATAATTATATGCTAAAACAGGCATAGCCAGGATTTCTAGTTTGGGGGCCCCAAATACTACAGAAAAATTATTTGAGGAGGCCAAATCATTAAATCACAAAATTTAGAAAAGCTTTGATAGAATTACAAAGTTTTTAAAGGTATGTTGAGCAAGGCTTGCCCGGCTATAAATGATTTAACAGTCATGGAAACTAACTTGAAAATTTAAGAAGGCAGAAGTCACCATGACCGTGCCATTGTATCTGACAGTTCTTTCTAACTTTCTCAATTAAATTCATGTTATCAAGGTCTTTTTCCGCCTTTGCAACACCAAAAAAAGAAACCAGAAACATATGTAACATCTTTTTTTTTTTTGGTAAAACATATGTAACATCTTTATTAGAACATAATTCAAACAAAACAAAATTTGGAGAAAACAAGCATTGACTAAGGGAGCATTGAACCAGCCACCATTATTGAATTTTAATGGTATAATCAGCTGATTTATTTATTAGGGGGGCAAATTGGAGCAGCGTAAAGCTGTTCTTTCATGACTGAAAAATCATGAGTTTGAATCCAAGGAAACAGCCTCTTTGCAATTATGCAAGGGAAATGTTGCATACAAAGATTGCCTCCACCCCACACTCGCTAGTTCGGTTAAAAAGAGAGTGATTTTTTTATTTATTTTTAATCAGCTGATTTATTCATTCAAACAATAGTTAAGAGTTAAAATACGAATGAAACACTGAAGAAAATAACATATATATTTTTCACGATACGATTCATACAATATGATACGTTTTACAAAGCGCAACGATACATATCGTGAAGTGTATCAGAAAATGGTTTGTATTGGACAATACGATACTGTACCGTATGATACGATACTGTACCGTATGATACGATACGTATCATATATCATATGATATAAAAATTAAATCAAGATTTATAATTTTTAATATACAAAGAAAGAAATAAAGATTTAATTTATGATTTAAAATAATTTTTTTTTTAAAATAATTATTAATAAGGAAAAAAAAAATATTTAATTTATGATTTAAACTCAAAAATCAATCTAAAAAATAAGTACTAATAAATGAAGTAACTAAATAAATATTTTAATATATATTTTTAAATTATTTTTTATTATGCTTGTATCTTATGATTCGATATGATTCACGATACAAAAAACCATTCAAACAATACATGATATGTATTGCGATTTAACAACCTTGGTTTAGCGTACTAAATAATAATAGCTTACCAAAAAAAAAAAATGTATACACTTACACCACTCAATAACATCGTATAGAAAAATTGGGGCTTTTTGCCCTTTCCTTTTACCCAAAAAAAAAAAAGAAAACATCGTATAGAAAAATGATATTAATTGAACCAAAAGTTGAACTGTAAATAATTATCATATCGATTTTGCATATGCCAAAATGTAGAATATATGAACAAAAATAAGCATCTGATCAAGTGATTGATGTATATATATTTTTTTAAGTATGTTAATCTTTAAATTTTAAGACACAACAATGTAGTAGAACACAATGTTAACATAAAATTTTTCAAGCATGACGTTATACATGCTTTCAATCCAACTGTGAACTATATAGAACCTACTACTAATAAATTTATTGATTAATGTTAGATTGATTTTGATTTACAGAGATGTTAGAAAATCCTAATTATTGTCTATCCTAACAAAATGAAAAACGAATGGTACCAAATCTAAAAAAAATAACCAATGGGACTCACAAAATGTCGACAATTATATTGTCTGCGAAAGCCAAGTTCAATACTAGTGAAAAACAGGTATTACATAGGATTTCTTGACATTAAAAGACAAACACACATGATTAATATTCTAAAAGTACGAACGCAGTCAGAGTAATCCAAGACAAGGTAAAAGAATAATAGTAAAAATTTAGGGATTAATTTTTAACCTCTCTTGAATCATTAACTCAATATGAATGTCGCCATCTATTAGATAAAAACTGTCATTTGAACGAGAAATAATCTTTTAGGAAATATTAATTCTCACTTGGATCCTCTTTTTTTAAGCTAGAAGCTACTTATAAGCTAAAGCTTAAAAAAAGAAGCTAAAAGCTATTTGTTAATCACATAAAAGTTTTAGCTTAAAAGTTACTTAAAAACACATATTTCAAGAAAATCATTTCTCTCTCTATCTTTGTAACTATTTATTTTAAAAAAAACACACAATTCAAGAAAAGCATATAAGAGCTTAAAAGAAAGCTCCTCCTAGGAGCTTTTAGTTTTCAGCTTTTTTCTTCCTTATAAAAAAAAGAGCTTTTCATTATAAGAGTTTTTCCCAAAACCTGTTTGACCTATCTTATGCTTATAAGTAGCTTCTAGCTTAAAAAAGAGAGGATCCAAACAGGCACATAGTTGGCCAATTAATATCTATTTGCAATATATTTCATAACATGTAATATGGATGTGAAATCACAACGTAAATTTGTGACATGAAAAGAATAAACATTTAGTAGAAAGCTAGATAAGAAGAAACATACAAATTCACTGACTATAACATCTGGCGTGGATTCCCCAAGAACATCACCTAGGTAACCATCTCCCAATATATCTTTGTTTTCCTGGATAGCATGCATTTGATATATCAGTAAATTGAAGCACCAGAAACTATCCAATATATATATTGTTAAAAGTGTAAATCGCATTATACATTTTTGATGCCACGGTGCAATCCAACATAATATAAAGAAAAGAGAGCACTAAGAAAAACATTCAAACTATTTAACAAGAACAAATGAATTAAACCGGAAATCAACTTAACAGTTTCTAAACTACCAAGATTTTGAATAGAAATGGTTTCATTCATTGTGTCTTGATTGTTTAAGAATGATATAAAAAAGCATATACTCGAGAAGTATTGGCAACAAATGCAGTAATTAATTCAAAAAATCAAGCACACAAGGAAAGCTAATTTAAAGGTTATCTAATAAAAAAAGAAAAGGGAAAGGTACAAGGAAGGAATTTAGGCAAAAATGTTTACAGTTTTGGAACAATTAACCACTTGATTGGTTAATGATGCTCACAATAGTTAATGAGTAACCACTTACGGACCTAATTAACCAATTAAATGTTTAAATGTTTCAAAACTATTTTTACTGAGAACTTCTTTTCAGTCCTTTTCCCTAAATATTACTGCTAATAGTCCAAATCATTAGGCTCATTAAAATTGCCAAAAAAGAAATGACGAAATAACAGATAATATAGTATAGAGTTTATTTTTATATATATTTTTTTTGGTAATATATTTATATTTTAAATAGAGGTATGTATGTGCACACATGAAGCATTACAATAACCACTCACGAGGGCATTTCCTAAAACCCCGGCAGCAAGAAACACAGGCTGAGCTACGTGGCAATAACCCATCAACCGAGGTATTGTAGGTATAATATCTCTGTGATTCACAACTCGCCAGCTATCCATAACTTTCTGCAAATGCAGGAGCAAAACTGTTAAGTGTTTTACAAATGTAAACAAGGAAACAAACATACTTTTACCTAGCATATGACAACTAAGAAGACAAAATGGCTCTAAGTGAAAGATCATATATAGTCTGCCATGATTTTTCACCACATGCTTATTTGAATTTGTGCTTTAGGGGTATTCTCTTATACAATTGCCCGATTATTTGGTGTAAGCATGAATTGCTTGCGCATTTTAGAGATAATTCATAATGTTTGAAGAGGCTTTTTTTTCTTGGTTTAACTTAGCATATACTCTCTGAAATGTCTGTTATGACTTATGAACCATACTAAAAGATCAGACACTACATTTTATGGATCATTACACATTTGCATTATTTTGAGCAAAGGATGATCCTCCATACACAAGCAGTATACTGTATCTCAAATGTCATGACTAATCATGAACAGCTGCAAATCCTGTGACTCAGTTTTCAGAGCCATAGGTAGTTTGAATAGGACAATTTTGCACATAATTTTCAGTATCATATTATAATAAAGGACATAATGGACATTCAATTAAATATAGCACGCAAGAAGGCAACACAAACAGCATTAATAAAATAATTATAATCTTTTCTGACCTTATTGTAAACTTCTGCAAATCTTTTGTTACCGACCCGTGGAGAACCAAAGTTATACATAGTAATAGAAATTGCTCCCTGCCTGGAACACAAAAAATAAAAAAATAAAATTGAATATTGTATGCAGTAGCTACCACAAATTTCAAATGGGGCACAAACACTGAGTAATATTTGGTTAAATTAATATGTAGGTCGGGTACTTTTTGAAAATTTAAGTCCTTATAGTTTAAAAATTATAAATGAGGCCTTATAAGTTTAAAAAAAAATTCAATAGGTCCCATAATCTGGTCAATTGTTAGGTCCCTATATAAGGTTCTGGTGTGGGTTTTATATGGACTTTGGGCTCTTTTGCCTCATGGGCTAACTTTTGGGGTGAGGCTTTCTCAAGGTTTGTATCAATTGGTATCAGAGCTTCTGATCTGGGAGCTCTGCGAACCATGGCCACGCTGAGAAGAAAGCTACAAAGAAGCAAAATTCCCAAGTTCTATGGAGACGGAGAAGATAATGAAGCTTCGTGATGAATAACCTATTTGGAACAATTTTTCCAGATAGAGAGAAGAATCAATGAAGGTGAGAGTTTGCTGGAAGTTGGGAGAGGACCCAGAGAGGTTGCGTTCAATTGGTACCATAGCCTTCAACTATGTGTCCCGGTTGCAATCGAGCGGCGTGGGTGGTGAGTGATGACGCTGGCATTGCAGTGTTCGCCCAGGGCTAGTTAAAGACTAGTGCAAAGCCAACCCGCTTCGACGCCCAGGCTGCAAAGCGTGGTGGAATGTTATGATCCTACTTCAAGGTATGGGATTTTGAGTCCTACATCGAAAACACAAGGTTCTTGTGTGAGGTTTATATGTGCTTTGGGCTCTCCTATCTCATGGGCTAGTTTTTGGGGTGAGGCTCTTCTAACATTCATATCAGATACCCATTCAATAAAGTTTTTGAAACTATACAAACCCATTTATAGTTTTTAATATATGGTCCTACTTAAATAAACCCAAAAAAGCACAAGATCTCCAGCTTAATTTAACCTAAATGTTATGTTACAAGTTGCAGACTAAATAGGGAGAAAATATAGCAAACAAAAAGGGTAAAAAAGATCAGCACTTTTCGTTGATAGCTATCCATACAGTTTCATGCTAAAAATATTTTCAGTTTAGGAACAATAACCACTTAACTCAAGTGATTAGTTAAGTCAATAAGTAGTCAATGACCACTCTTTGAGCATCATTAACAGGTTGAGTGGTTAGTTGTTCCTAAATTTAAAATGTTTACAAGAATTTCATTTTTTGTTATTTTGATAAAAGAAGAATTTATTTAAAGAGAAAAATACAGAGAAAAAGAATTAGCATTCAACCAGAAAGTAAAACAAAAATAGAGAGAAAGGAAAAATAAAAAAATCACCTTAAAAGATCTACTTCAACTCCTCTAAAATTGAGCACAAATCAACTAAGAAAACTATCCTGATTGAAAAAGTATTACGCCAAGAAAAAATGAATTATGGTCAATGGTCAATCTCAGGGCAGACATAGAGTGACAGACGCATTGCTATATGTTGTAAATAATTGTATTTGTTTATTTCTTTATTTATTTATTATTCTAGAATCTTCTTTGTGCTTAGCCCATTAAGTTATTTAGTCTCTTTAAATAGAGCAATTGTATAGATGTAATATACAATTTTATCAATAAGATTATCTCTTTTTCAACTTGGTATTAGAGCTCTGGATCCTGAGGGCTCTGCTTCTGCAACTGTCACCTTTAGAGCGGAATCCTATTTATTTGCCTCTCGTCGCCACTAGAAATTTTTTGGGGACCTTTTGGACCAACTACTGTTTGATTCCGTTTTTCCAGATCTATCAATTCATAGATGTTTTCAAAAAAAATAAAATAAAAAAAAACCATATTCACGTGTCACTGTTCACCGGTATTGTTCATCGGGTACTGTTCACGCGCATTGTTCATGAGGTACTGTTCATGCAAAAAAAAAAAAAACTGTTCCAGGATAGAACTGGTCATTTTTTTTGTCTCCTCTTTCCAGATCTGTTTTTTTTTTCTTTGGTGAGACATCATTTTGATTTGCGTTTGTATGATTTTCACCTCAACATTATGGTGGGTTCAAATGGTGCATCTTCGGAATTTATTTCTATTCACCGAGATGAGTTGGAGCGGATTCGGACTATGCTTGATTCTCTGAGTAAGACATCTAGTACTAGTACTTTGGCTATGGCTGGTATGAGCTCCACTACTCATTCTTTTTTTACTTCTTGTACTGATTTTAAACATTCTTGGATTATCGATTCTGGTGCTACAGATCATATGGTTTCTTGTGCTGACTCCTTTCTTTCTTATAACCCTACTATTGGCACCCATACAATAGCCGTAGCTGATGGCTTACATACATCAGTTGCGGGTTTTGGCAATATATATTTACAACCTTCCTTACATCTCAAAAATATTCTTTTTGTACTCAAACTCTCCACTAATCTTCTTCCTATCCATAAAATTACCAAAGATTTGAATTGCACTGTAACTTTCTTCCCCTACTCACTGTGTTTTTTCAGGATCTCGCCACGGGGAAGACGATTGATGGTGCTAAGGAGCAAGGTGGGCTGTACTATCTGGTGCCAGAATCTTCTGCAAAGTATGCTAAGGATCACAACTTATTGACTCAGTCTCAGTCTACTACCGACTCTTTGATTTGGCTCCACCATAAACGCTTGGGGCATCCTCCATTTCGTTTGCTTAAGTCTTAATTTCCATCATTATTTTTGTCTAAGTCTGTTGAGTGTTTTCATTGTGATGTTTGTGAGTTTGCTAAACACCATCTTGTCTCTTTTCCTTCTAGTACCATTAAAAGTGATGAGCCTTTTGATCTTATTCATTCTGATGTTTGGAGTCCTTCTAAAGTTTCTTATGCTTCTGGTTCTGGTAATAAATGATTTGTTTCTTTCATTGATGATTGCACTTGTGTAACCTGCGTTTATTTAATGCATGAAAAATCTGAGGTACCACAATTATTCTTTCGATTTTATAAAATGATTGAGACCCAATTTGGTAAAAGAATTAAAAAATTAAGGTTCGACAACGGTACCGAATATGTCAATTAACGTCTTTCCAAGTTCATCCAAGATCAGGGCATGATTCATGAACTTACTTGTGTGGACACCCCTCAACAAAATGGAGTTCCTAAGAGGAAGAATAGTCATCTTCTTGAAGTTGCTCGTGCCTTGCTTTTTCAGAATCATGTACCCAAGTGCTACTGGGGAGATGCCATTCTTACTGCAGCTTTCTTAATCAACCGCTTGCCCTCTCGGGTCCTTGAGAATGTAAGTCTTATTCATTCAATGACTTCATTCTTTCCCTCCGTTCTTTCTATGCGGAGTCTTCAGCCACGAGTGTTTGGGTGTGTTGTCTTTGTCCACGTTCATAAACATCTTGGCAGTAAGTTGGATCCTAGGGCTCTCAAATGTATCTTCCTTGGTTATGCCCCTGATAAAAAATGCTACAAGTGTTATTATCCTGCTAGTCGGAAATTCTTTGTCTCAATGGATGTCACATTTCATGAATCTGAGTCCTTTTTCCCAAGTCCTCATCTTCAGGGGGAGAATAGTTCTTCAGTAGATTCATCACCTTCTATCTTTGAGTTTGAACCTTCCATGTCTTCTCCTACACCTCTTCCTCTTGTTTCTGATTCTTCTGTGTCTAACCCATCTGATACACCGGAAATACGGAGGATTGTGACACCCGAGTTGGTATATCACAGGAGAAAGCAGCCCACACTGCTTTACCAGCAATCTCAATCGTGTGAACCACTGATAAGTCCTGAATCTCTTGTTTCTGATCCTAATATTATTACCTCTCTTGTTTCTAAGCCTAATGCTGTTGCCTATAATGATTTGCCTGTTGCTTCTGATAGCTTGCCCAGTACCTTTGATGACTAACCTATTGCCTTAAGAAAAGGGAAAAGATCTTATACCCAACACCCATCTCTCATTTTGTCTCTTCCGCTAATCTTTCTGTGCAGCACAAAAGCTTTATTTCAGCACTAGATTCTATCTTAATCCTAAAATCAGTACATGAAGCATTAAAAGACGAGAATTGGGCTCGAGCCATGCAAGATGAGATGAATGCCTTGGAGAAAAATAAAACATGAGAGGTTGTAGATAGACCAGATGGAAAGAAAATAGTAAGTTGCAGATGGATTTATACTTTGAAATATAATTCTGATGGTACTCTTGAGAGATATAAAGCTCGATTAGTTGCCAAGTGTTACACTCAGACTTATAGCATTGATTATGAAGAAACTTTTACCCCAGTTGCAAAGATGAATACTGTGAGAGCTTTGTTGTCCCTTACTGCCCATTACAATTGGGATATGAATCAATTTGATGTTAAGAATGATTTCTTTAATGGTGAGTTAGAAGAAGAAGTGTACATTGAAATCCCACCTAGCTTTGGCTCTATGGAAGGAGGAAATAAAGTTTGCAGGTTAAAAAAAGCCGTGTATGGATTGAAACAGTCTCCCCGTGCCTGGTTTGGGAGATTTACTAAGGTTATGCTAGCCTTAGGATATAAACAGAGTCAAGGAAATCGCACTATTATTCAAGAACTCCCAAGAAGGGAAGCTGACTATGCTCCTTGTATATGTTGATGATATTATTATAATAGGTAATGGTATTACGGAGAAACATTTTCTACAAGCACGACCTCTGAGTTTGAAATTAAAGATCTTGGGAGATTGAAATATTTCCTAGGGATAGAGGTAGCTCATTTGAAGGAAGAAATTTTTATAGCAAGAGGAAATTTGTCCTTGATCTTAAAAAAGCGGGAAAACTTGGGTGTAAAC